>JADLZN010010221.1:0-27450 GCA_018155175.1 Sinocyclocheilus anophthalmus | reverse complement strand
GCCATGCGTGCTCAAGGGAGGGAGGGCCGGAGCGGAGAATTCTTTTTCCACTCTTCATTATTATTGGGGGACATATCACATGTGTTCCCTTTTCCTTGGGTGGTACCCACAAATGTCGCCAAAGGCTTAATTCACGCTCACTTTGTTTCGCTTTTGTCCCCTATCGAGTGGCGTTTGTTTTCTTTGTTTTGCAGTGGCCTGTTTGTTGTAAGGGGGGGTTTGTGGGCTGGGAATCTAGTACGTATTCAACCCTTCTACCTACCACCCTTCCTCTCTCCGCCACGGAGCAGCCACCGTGGGCGGATCGAGGGAGGGACGAACATAACGGGAAATTAACACCACTGCACCTCGCTCAAAACGAGCGCAGTGTTACACACTTCAAGGACCCCGCCCTCGGAGGACGGCAAAAAGAGAAGGGGGCCCCGGGGCCGGGTCCTGCGTTCGTTCCACGCTGCCCCGCTGCTGGGTACGCCTTGTGAGTTCCGTGGTGTTTGGGGGCCACTTGCCCACGGCTGTTTATGGGTTGAGCCTGTCGTTAGTAGATGATTTATCCCAGGCCCGTTACTCGATGGGGCTTCAGGGTCGGAACCCGTCAGGCTCGGCTATGCTGTCGATTTTCAGTTAGCCCAGGGCGCCCTCCCCCCAAGTTCCACGGGGCGTCCCTACGCGCTATTTAAGGTTTGCAGTGCTGTTGATACAAAAGCAGGCATATGAGCCCTTGTCTTTGCGTGCAGAGATCGCACGAGGGCCTTACTGGCGAAGGGACGCGTTAGAAGCCGGGTCCCTCGACCAGGCCGATACTGAGTCCGGGGTTTTAACAGACCTTACTTTTATTGATACCCAAGAATAGGGGCGGTGGTTGAAGACCTATCTTGGGACCCTGCGCGTCGTGAAAAACAAAAAAAACCGGGTCTTCACCGATCCCGTTCAAGATTTGCTCAACGCCAGAAAGGGAAAAGGAAAATGCCCGTTAGGTGTAAAATCCGGCCCAAATAGGAAACTCAGGGTTCGCAGCGATCAACATGAAGGACACGTACTTTCATGTTTCGATTCTTCCGCGCCACAGGCCATTCCTGCGTTTTGCGTTCGAGGGTCGGGCATACCAGTACAAGGTCCTGCACTTCGGGCTGTCCCTGTCGCCCCGTTTCTTTTGTCTTTTAGAAAAAAAAGTTTTCGGCAGGAGCACGCCCTTGTTACCCACGAGAGAGAAGGGCGTTAATTCGCCATCATTTCACCTACATCGATGTGATTGAGATCATTTAACTCGCCCAGTCTTTAAGGACTAGTTGTGCGAGCACAGGGGGACTTGGTGCTTTTCACACCTCAAGCATTGTGAGGGGGGCCTTCTAGGGGTTACTGGGGGGGGGAAAAGAGGCAAAACACTCTCCCGACGGCACAGAGATCTTTTTCCCCGGTATGGAGTGGGACCCTCGCGTCGAAAGCAGGACAGGCCACGCCTCACGTAAGGAAAAAAACGTGGCTCCAGGTCGGTTGTTTGAACTTGCTTGATGTACATTCAAGAGGCAGGATTGGCAGCGGGTCCCTGGGAAATTGTTCTCAGGAGGTTCTCGGGGGCATCATGCGGTGGCACGGCCGGCAGTTTCAACGCCACTGGGGGCTGACTCCTATGAGGGGGACCGCTTTGCTAGCCAACCCGCGGGGCTCCATGGCGAGTCCCCGATGGTGGGGCTGGCAAACGCTCCGGGCCCAACCTTTCCGAGCGTTCCAGGTGGGGACCCACCGGCATGGCCGCCAAAAACCTTTCACCCCGTGCGTCATGGGGACCTTGCCGTCCTCCGGGCAGGAGTAGGGCCCCTGGAAGAGGCTCCTTCCCCAGGCATGCTGGGTTGCCACAAGGCCTCAAAACCACCGGTGGGGGGGCCACGTTACGCAAACGGGACTTACAGTGTCAGGGGTTTTGGGACGGGGGCCCCGGAACTGCCTGGCACAATCAAAACTGCCTTGAGTTGTGGCCGAGTGGGCACCTTGCCCGGAGTCCCGTCCACAGGGCGCTACGAGGCAAGCATGTTTACTGGGTCCGCACGGGCAAAATACCAGCGGCCCCGTGGGCGTACATTAAACGACACGGTGGGTCTGTGCCCTCCCGTCGCTTAATCGCAAACTCGGGGCCCGCCACATCATCCTTCTGGACGTGGTCAGAAGGCATTGAGGTCGCTTGTGCTTGTTTCACATTTCCTGGGGTTGCTCAAAAAAACCGGGGGCAGACGGCTGGAGCTGTCACCGAGCTGTTTGCGCCCGGTTGAGGAACGGCGAGGAATGGGGGGGGGCGACTGCATCCCCAGACGGTTCAGCTGGTTTGGGGACGTTTTCGGAGCCGCTCAGGTAGACCTGTTTTGCTTCTCCAGAAACCTCTCACTGTCAGTTGTTCTACTCCCTGACCAAGGGGACACTCGGCTCGGATGCACTGGCACACAGCTGGCCGTGGGGCATTCGCAAGTATGCGTTTCCCACAGTGAGCCTTCTGGCACAGTTCCTGAGCAAAGTCAGGGAGGACGAGGAGCAGTGTACCTGCTAAGGTGGGGCGCCCTTATTGGCCTACCCGGGGGACCTGGTTCCCGGGACAACAACTTGGACAACTAATGATCATACGCGACAGCCCTCCCTGGCAGATTTCCCTAGGTAGGGGATTTACTGACCGGAGACGGGGGGGGGCAACCCTTTGGCTACAACCCCGCGTCCAGGACCTCGGAAAAAGTTCATTTGTTCTGGGTCCCTCGGATGGGGACGCCCCCCCCCGGAGGTTGGGTGGCCTAACCCCAAGGGGTAGTTGGAACATCAACTTCAGCGAAGAGCATTCCGTCTTACGAGGACACACCTCCGCTTTGAAAGTCGAACCTGTTTTCGTTGAAGTTTGGTTTTCTTTCTCGCGAGAAAGGGAACCCCCCGAGTATTGCCCACAGATCGGAAAGTTGCGGCTGTACTCTTGCAGCAGGGGGGCTGGAGGCGGGGAAGGGCTGTCTCCCCTTCCCCCTTAAGTATCATGTCGCCGCAGATCGCTGCTAACCACGGACCCCCCGTAGAAGGGGAGTGTTTTTTTTTTTTTTTTGGTTCGTTGGGGGAAGCATGGACTTGGTCGTCAGATTCCTTAGGGGGGGCGAGAAGGTTAAATCCTCCCCAGCCCCCCCTCTATACCCTTTTGGGGGGGACCTGAGTCTGGTGCTCCCACGGGCAATTACAGCAGGGGCCCGTTGAAAGTGGTGCCTTTTAACCTAGGCAGTAGCGGGAAGGGTGAAGTTCATCTAAATGAAGACTTTGCTCCATGCTGGCAATTGCCTTCTTCAAGGAGGGTGGGGGAAACATGCACCGCATGTTCGGTCAATGATTGTTCGTCGCCTTTAGCGTGTTCGGGCCGGCTTGAATTTTTCCAGGTTTGAAAACCCTGAGGCCCGGCCCGGCTTTTACGGTTTTGCCCAAGGTTTTCCGCTACTCCCTTCAGGATCAGGGTGGGGGAACCTCCAAAGCGCTTGCCCTCGGAGGGGAGGCAGGACCCAAGGGGAACCTCCCCTAGCTTTGCTTTGTCCTGTCCGAGCATTGAGATGCAACGTAGACAGGACACAAGGCTTCAGGACCTCAGACCAGCGCTTTGTCTGTCACGGAGGGCGGCAGAAGGGGAATGCCGTCTCAAACAGAGGATGGCCCACTGGATAGTGGAAGCCATCACCCTGGGGCTAAATTTCAAGGCACCAGGGTGATGCCCTGCCCGCTAGGTTGCGGAGGCTCACCTCAAAACCTAGGGAAGTGTTGCATTACTCCTGGGCGCTGGGCTCGTGGCCGCCCTCGCTGGACAGATTAGTTGGAGTGTGCTGCGGGGACTGAGGCGACCCCTAAACACATTCGCTAAGATTCGCTTAGCCTTTCGGGTGTGGAAGCCGGTATCTTCCCTGTGTTTTCTCCACCATCAAAAAGGGTAGAAGCCACTTGAGAGGCCCCGCGTTTCGGGTTCGGCTTTCTGCAAAATTCCCACTCCCAGAGAGGGGAGTCCAACCACAGTTAGGGACCCTGTTGAGTTCTTACGTTCCCTCGGCACAGGCCAGGGCCTGGCGGAGCGTCCGGCGCAGGGGCCTTGTCAACATCGCTGAAATCCCGAGAACCGGTTGAGGAGGGCTGGGGTTTGCCCATATGTAAGAACATTAAGTGGATCTTCATATGTGTAAAGTCCACACGGTATTAGCCCCTGAGGCCCGTTTGTTTCACCGGCAGGAATTCTTTTGGCCACCATTCAAGAGGGTTCAAATCCACCCTCCATTCTTCCAATGCACATAAGGGATGTTTCATTTGTGTAAGTGCTTCCGAAACCTCCTTCTGGAAGTATGGGGCTTCCGCAACGTTCCTGTTTCAAGTAGAACGGGTACGTTTCCCAGTTTTTATCCAGTCTTACTCATTGGGTAGTGCGATTGCAGCAGTAGCTGGTCCTCTTGTGACGAAGCCCTGGCCTACGCCAAAAAATAAGGGCGCAGGTGGCTTCCACAGGACACCGGAAGGGGCAGTAGCTGTGGCCCTTTGGTAGGAATCCCAATTTGGGCGGATTTTTACTCCGACGTGGACGTCGAAAAAGTGGACCGGACGCGAAACAGGGAAAAGTCTTCGGTTAACGTATAGTAACCCTCGTTCCATGAAGGAGGAAAACGGGAGGACGGGGTTCAAGTTATTTTCCCGTCGCCACCGCTCCTGTACCACCGCTGATGAGGCGGACGCGCCCCGCGGTCCAACAGGCTTTCAGCTTCTCAGCGGAAACCTGAATTATGTTGCGCTGCAACCTGCTGCCTCTTATTACCTCACGCTGGGATTCAGCAGCAGCTGGGAATGGGCAATAATCGCATGCCAACTGTGGCAGTGGCTCGGGTTTTTTTAGTTTCACTCGAAGTTAGGATTTGGTCCCTTCTAAGCGAGAGGTGATTTCCCAATTTCGCGGTCCTTCCGGGAACGTGGGGGGGGGACCGGTCTCACGTTCCCTCCTTGCAGGGACGGAGGGTTAAATACGTAAAAACCGGGCGGACGATTCTCAGTTGCTGCATTGACCGTACTGGTCGATTTCATAAAAAAAAATAATTCTAGAGGGGGACGGGAAAAAAACGGGGTTGGGGGCTTTCTGGGATTGGTACTCAAATGGTGTCAAGGGTCATTTACTTAGAAGGGAGAGGTGATTTATGTGAGTTCAGGAGAACAAAACATAAGGTCTAATGTAGGACGTCCATTGACATGCGGAGTTCCCCAAGGCTCAATTTTTGCACCGTTCTTGTTCAACCTATTATATGCTCCCACTGAGTCAAATAATGAGGAAGAACCAAATTGCCTATCACAGCTAGGCTGATGATACCCAGATTTACCTAGCCTTATCTCCAAAATGACTACAGCCCCATTGACTCCCTCTGCCAATGCACTGATGAAATTTAACAGTTGGATGTGCCAAAAGTTTCTTAAGTTAAACAAGGGGAAAACTGAAGTCATTGCATTTGGAAAAAAAGATGAAGTTCTCAAGGTGAATGCAAACCTTGACTCTAGGGGTCAAACAACCTAAAAATCAAGTCAGGAATCTTGGTGTGATTCTGGAGACAGACCTTATTTTCAGTAGTCATGTCAAAGCTGTAACTGAATCAGCATACTATCATCTAAAAAACTGTATGATAGAATGAGATGTTTTGTTTCCAGTCAAAACTTGGAGAAACTAAAATGCCTTTATCACAAGCAGGGTGGACTATTACAATGGTCTCCTCACCGGCCTTCCCAAAAAAGACCATTAGACAGCTGCAGCTAATCCAGAACGCTGCTGCCAGAATTCTGACAAGAACCAGAAGATCTGAGCATATCACACCAGTCCTCAGTTCCTTACACTGGCTTCCAGTTACATTTAGGATTGATTTTAAAGTACTTTTACTCGTTTATAAATAACTCAATGGCCTAGGACCTAAATACACTGCAGATATGTTCACTGGATATAAACCTAACAGACCACTCAGATCATTAGTATCGAGTCAGTTAGAAATACCAAGGGATCATACAAAACAAGGGGAATCTGCTTTTAGATATTTTGCCGCCCGCAGTTGGAATCAGCTTCCTGAAGAGATCAGATGTGCTAAAACATTGTCACTTTTAAATGCAGACTCAAAACTCATCTGTTCAGTTGTGCATTTATTGAATGAGCGCTGTGCAATGTCCGAACTGATTGCACTGTATTTTATGTATGTATAATCATTTTCTATTTTTAACGGTCTTAAATTCATTTTCAATCCATTTTTAAATCATCTTCAAAGTTTATAAATTCCTTGTTTTATTTTTGTGATAAATTTTTATGACTATGTTACTTTCTTTTATGTAAAGCACTTTAAATTACCATTGTGTACGAAATGTGCTATATAAATAAACTTGCCTTGCCTTAAAACACGTTTAAGATTAGTCGATAGACAGACAGCGCAGGACTACTGGCTTCAGTTCTCTTTCGCGTCTTATCGCACATGAACGGAGAAATGCACGCAAAATAATGTCAAATTGTCCTTTTTGACGAGTATTCACGTAAACACTCTCGGTTACGTCTTGAGTGAACGTAAACAGTTGGAGAATGTCGGATGTGTATCAGTATATTGCATCTGTGCATTCGTTTTTAAAGGGACAGCGGCCTAATTTAGTTGCTATTGTCCGAGACACTGATGTTAATCAAGCAACAAAAGAAAAACAGAAAATCACTCCCTGTAAAGGAGAAGTGGTTTTAATGTAAATATAAAGGGCATGTTGGTGTCACAGCAGTTAAATCTGGGGGACTATATTGCAGTTTCAAACTTTAATATCATTATATTACCAGGTTAATAAATGTTTCTCCAGGAATAATTTTAGAGAAATGCTTAATAAAGCATTACACTGGAACTAAAACTATTAGATTTTAGTTAGCTACCAATCTATGATAAAATTTAGTCGACTAAAAACTAATAAAAACAATTCAGCAGTGACCTTAAAATATCACTAAACTAAAATGGCATTTAGTCAAAAGGGACTCTGACTAAAAGTAAAGCAAATTGCTGTCAAAAGGAACACTGCTTGTATAAAAATATCTTGTATATCCTGTTAATAACATCTGTGGTAAATTTGGTTTCTGATGGTGAATTAACCCTGTTTTACATCAAAACACAGGGTAACAACTTTGGTTCTATCAGTTGCTTGTTTATAAATTGACCAAGTAGGCTTGTAAAATATCAATACTCTTGAGGAGGAAACATGCAGCAAGGGTTAAACTCCAGATTTGTGCCTGTACGCCTCAGTAATGTGAGCTTCGGTGGGTGGAGTGGGGTGGGGATTGGGTGGTCCAATAAAACTAAAGCAAACTGAAATCTCTGTTTAAAACGCCCCGTACTCTCAATGCTTTAAGACTTACGTAATAGGTTACAGATGAAAAGCTCTTTAAACTTAAGAATAAAAATCAAGGAATTTAGTGTATTTTCCCCTTAAACTCAGACGTCATGGGGAAAGACAGAAAACATCTAAATACTTGTTGAAACATTCTTGCTAACTTTATGTAACCAAGAATTATTTAAGATTACTGTTATTGGAAGGCACACTTTTGTCAATGAAACACACCCAAACCTCTTCTTTGGTTAATGATATGGTGGTTTCTCACAAGCACGAGTGTTAATTAACCTCTTGACAAACACACATTTTCCCATTCAGCGATGCCATCAATTTCTGAAAACCACATAAAAACAAAAACTCCCAGCGCAGTCAGAAGGATCAGGTGAAAAGGGAAGATCCTCATTGGTTGAGGGCGAGCAGAAGACTGCATGGTGGGCCTGTGCAAGCCTTTGTTTGCACATTCCTGATATGTGTCTTCAGTGCCTCATAGTCAAGACATTCTGACAGACAAATAACACTGAAACAAACGTCTCAACAAGGATTTTAAGTCATAATGTGTAAGGAAAATGTATAGTTTAGTTAAGGTGGCTTACCACAAATTCCACACAGTTTTATAACCATTTTAAATCACCTTTTGGCCTTAGATGTATATTAAAAACAATGGTGCAGAAACAAATTTCACTTAGAAATTGCTAGTAAATTTAGCAAAGAAAGACATGTCAGGTAATAACCACACTGAATAAAACTTACTAGTTTGAACGTGTAGAAAGAATGAAATTATATTTCCCGTAAAAAACTTAACTTTCAAGTAATCTTGGTTTTATTACAAACTTTGAAAAATATTTTTTACCCGGTCTATATTCCATTTAGGGTTCTGGATATATTGTGAGGTCCATTATCTCTGCAGGTCAATAAAACTTAGAAAAGGTCCCAAGCTAACGAAGTATTTTGTAGATCTCTATTTTTTGCTGTCATGGGCATGTTTTCTATGCCAAAACCCTGAGGGAAGGAATGAAAGAATCTGTCCCCCTAGTCTCGGATTTACCCTACTTCACTTCGGAATCATTCCAACACACCCTCTGGTCTCAAACGCTGCCACTTGATGTGTACGGGGCCACATCACAGGCAAAGAAACAGAAGGACAATATAAGCATACACAAAGAAAAACATTAAAAAATAAGATAAATGGCAGCTATTTAAAATTCTGTTTACGCATGGTTGACAAAAAAGTCGGGTGTTGCAGAGGATTCACCCAAGTTGGTTTGTACAAACAGGACCACGTTGTTTAACATAATACATTGTAGTAAACAAAATATGGACTCAATTAGACTCAAAAACATCCTGCTGAAATAAAAGAGTTCACTTTATGAAACACAATGCCATGACAGGTTTCTACACAGGGTCTTTTTAGCATTTTTTTTTTTTTTTATATGCTTCCAGTTAGAAAGCAGATCTTGATTCATTCTGATGTATTTACCACAATTGTAGTCTTTGAATATTGTGTAGGTGTCCTATTATTAATAGTACTACAGTTATGTTGTTATAATTACAGACAATTCAGTTACAATAAAACAGATGAATATCTGAGATACCAATTTTGTATTTTAGTTACATTTATACTGGTATCCTCTAAAACAAACCCAAACTTGGTCTTTGTAACAGTGTTAATTTCGTTGACGAATAATTTTCGTCATAATTTTGGTCTGACATTTTTTCACTGACGAAAACGTGACGATAACGAAATAAAAACTAATTTTGAATGAAAAAAACTATGACGAAAATCTATTAACGTTTTCTTCAACGAATAAAAACGAGCCAAAAACATTAGGGAGGGATGATTTTGGGAAGAGATCCTGTCAGAACTAATCTCCTGCATGGTTGGGAGGTTAGATCAGAGAGTTTGGGTGCGTCCGAAATCGCATACTGCTTAGTAGGTACTACATTTGAATTTGAATTTACTTCACGATGGTTAAAAAAGTACATTCTATACAGTATGAATATGCGTAGTATGAATTAAATTTGGACGTACTACATCCGCCATGTTGTTACCGTCACATGACCTACCAGCTTCAGTTGCGTTGCTTCACCGCCGTTCATAAATCCTCTCCCGTGGCCTCATGGGATAGTAAAGTGGCCATCGTATGCATGCTAAGGAATTCGGGCGGAAGAAAGGAATAGGTCATAAGGGTGCACTGAAAAAAATGACGGGAATTAACGGTAAAAAAAACTGTCCACAATAATGTTACCGTAAAAAAAACCTGTTAAATGGGTATGGTAAATTCCCTTACATGATACGGTGAACAAAACTGAAATTGGACAACATGTATGGGAAACATTAATTTTACGGTAGTTATACCATTTTTGTAACGTGAAAAGACAGTATAATTTTACAGTGAAACAACCGTAAATTGACATTCCCGATTCCTGCGTTTAATTTTTCAAAATTAGATTTTTTGTTGAATAACCCCAACTAGGTTTCTATCGCAGTCTTTTCTTATAATTTTGTATTTAGGGGTTGTGGTTACAACGTAGTGTTAAATTAAGTTAGTGCATTATTTTGTTTAATGTGTGGTTCCCAGAGGGGGTTTAGGTGTCTGTGTTGAATGGGACACTGTGCACCTCTATATATGTAAATATAAAAGCTGCTTGTGATGGGCGTTGCTTTGGGTCATCAGGGACTTTCTCATCACCCCATGCAGTTGATGATAACAGGGTATTACAAAGTACAAAACAGCTTTCAATACTTCAATGGTGGTATATTAAAACATGATCAGTAATGAAATTACAGTTATTTACGGAAAGTAAGTAAAAACCGGTAAAATCAAAAGAAAGACTATGACTAAAAGTAAATCAAAATTTGCTGTCAAAAGGAACACTGCTTGGTAAACTAATCTTGTAATATCCTGTTTAATAACATCATGGTAATTTGGTTCTGATTGGTGAATTTAACCCTGTTTACACCAACACCGGGTCACGACCTTGGTCATTATCAGTTTGCTTGTAAAATATCAATACTCTTGAGGAGGAAACATGCAGCAAGGGTTAAACTCCAGATTTGTGCCTGTACGCCTCAGTAATGTGAGCTTCGGTGGGTGGAGTGGGGTGGGGATTGGGTGGTCCAATAAAACTAAAGCAAACTGAAATCTCTGTTCAAAACGCCCCGTACTCTCAATGCTTTAAGACTTACGTAATAGGTTACAGATGAAAAGCTCTTTAAACTTAAGAATAAAAATCAAGGAATTTAGTGTATTTTCCCCTTAAACTCAGACGTCATGGGGAAAGACAGAAAACATCTAAATACTTGTTGAAACATTCTTGCTAACTTTATGTGACCAAGAATTATTTAAGATTACTGTTATTGGAAGGCACACTTTTGTCAATGAAACACACCCAAACCTCTTCTTTGGTTAATGATATGGTGGTTTCTCACAAGCACGAGTGTTAATTAACCTCTTGACAAACACACATTTTCCCATTCAGCGATGCCATAAATTTCTGAAAACCACATAAAAACAAAAACTCCCAGCGCAGTCAGAAGGATCAGGTGAAAAGGGAAGATCCTCATTGGTTGAGGGCGAGCAGAAGACTGCATGATGGGCCTGTGCTAGCCTTTGTTTGCACATTCCTGATATGTGTCTTCAGTGCCTCATAGTCAAGACATTCTGACAGACAAATAACACTGAAACAAACGTCTCAACAAGGATTTTAAGTCATAATGTGTAAGGAAAATGTATAGTTTAGTTAAGGTGGCTTACCACAAATTCCACACAGTTTTATAACCATTTTAAATCACCTTTTGGCCTTAGATGTATATTAAAAACAATGCTGCAGAAACAAATTTCACTTAGAAATTGCTAAGTTAAAATTGGCAAACAAAGGGGACATTGCAAGTAAACAACTCATTTAATTAAACATGAAATTTTGATGTAGAAAGACTGAAATGGTATTTCCTCGTAAAACTTACTCCAGTAATCTTGTTTTTTTTATATACAACTCTGAAAAAAACATTTTTACAGTCTATATTCCATTTAGTCTCTGGATTAATTGTGAGGTCATTAAACCTGCATGTACAATAACTTTAGAAAAGGTTCCAATTAAAGTAGTATTTTGTAGATCTCTATGTCTGCACCTATGTATGTATACTAATATAGCAACAAAAAAATATCTTAAACGTAAAAAAACATCTTTATGTTATAGAAACTGATAAAACTGACAGCAAAAATATAATGTATTCTACTTGAAGCAAAGATCAGCACTTTTCGACCAAATAGTTGGAACACATGTGCCCTTACAAAACTATACTTAAATAATCATGTTATTGCACTCATACACTCTAAAAAATGTTGGGTTGTTTCAACCCAACTTTGGGTCAAATATGGACTAAAACCCAACTTCTGGGTTAACAATTTTTACATTAATTTTTAACCCAAAAGTGGGTGTGAAAAACCAGCCATTTTTAGGAGTTGTAAGGAATAAAAACAAAGATTTCTCAAGATCATATGAATGAGGTTGATTGAAGGGGGGGGGGGGGGGGGGGGGGAGGGCGTGGGGCACTGCTAGCACACAGTTTCTCTAGTGCGTCTACTGGTCAAACCCTGAGGAGAAAAATGAAGGAATCTGTCCCCTTGTTAGTCTCTAGATGTTACCTAACCTGCGCTTTGTATTGATCTGACACACCCTTTGTCCTCAAATGCTTTCCTGGTTCAGGCTCACAAAGCGTCGTATTCACTGTAAGGCTTGGCACAATAGTGCTGCAATAAAAATCTAAATAGAAGGCAAAGAAAGAAAGATTGATTGAAACGCATTCAAAATGCATGCTTTTGTTCAGAGGAAACAAAGAAAAACAAATGCTGCACAGCGAGATATAAAACTATAAACTTATTTTTTTGTCGTTTGACTACGCGAGTCATGTTTAGATTATTTAATTAATGCAATACAAAAGATTGTTAATATTTGTATTGCATTAACAATCCAAATATATGACTCACAAAGTGCAATGTATTACAACCATCGCAACATTTTGCAAACACAACACTGAATAAAATTTCACAGGTGTTTCTCCTGTGCATTATGACTATTATAACTAACTTATGTTTACATAAATATTTAATTGTACAGAACAACTACAAAGGAATAAGTCCTATTTACCAGCTGCACACAACCAGCTTTGAATAATTCAGAGAGGAATGACAAATTACTGAAGTGTTAATATGCACATAATTACTATGTTGCGCTTAATAGGGAGCAGGCATTCGACTTTAGAGTTTATTTGTCTCAGTTCACGCAACTTTATGTCACGCTCCTCTATTTGTCATGCTAAATGTGCTTAGCATAAACATCAAAACAATAATATCATCCAAATACGCACTTTGTTTGTTTAAAGTAAGCGAGTTTTTGTAAAATATAAATAGCCTACTCCTGCAGCGAAGCATGAAACTCTGGTTTCTGGAATATAAGCTGAAATAATGTGAGCCAGAATGGGTGGAGCAGAAGTTTGGGAGCGGAAAGCCATGCAGACCAACTTAGGCAATGCACTTCAAAACCTCTCAACCTCATTTCAAAACCTATTCGTAAAACAACTGAATTAGACAAGATCCAGTTGCTTGAGTTTGTTTTTTTGTTTAGGAATTATTCAATGCATCAAGCATGATGATTATCAAATAATAAAGAGTTAAAAATGCTTCTAAATCTGTTCACTCACAGTCTCTTCTCCTGCTCAGTTTTTATACAAGGCGTTTCATATCCAACTTTTATTTCTTCACTATAAAACACTCCCTGCTATCAGCCGAAGCTTAATTATTAAAGGGGTGTCTTGTTCTCATGTCAGGCCATCAAAATTTACTGTCTTAACGCCTGTGCTAAAAGTTATTCCCTTTTGTTCTGGTTGCTAGTCTTTGTTTTTGTACTTTGTTCTTGTCACCAAGGCAACAACATTAGGGCTTGCCTTTATACTCTATACAAGCATAGTGTAAAGAATGATTTCATCCTAACAAAATGCATCACTTGAGATGAATAAATAACTGGGTTTTGAATGCTTGTAAAATTGTATTTTTTTTTTAAATAATAAAGATATTAAACATTCTATTCTATATTCTTATATGTACATAGGATAAAGCTTATTTTCCAATAAAAAGTTATGAAATGTTCTATTCCATATTTGTGTTTGTATATAACTGACACAGTAACCTTTCCTTTGCTGCAGCTTGTTTTCTGGGTGTGTCTCAGTATTGGCACCCTGAGGGCAGACACTCTTACTTTCTAGTTCTTGAATAGTCAATATTTCCTATAAAGTTATCTTATAACTCATCCTTTTAAAACCACTACACACCAAAAAAGGTGGAATTTGAGTGCACAAATGGTCTCTCAAATAAGCTATTAGACCAAGAACAGTGCTGTGCGAATCAAAAACGTATGCATACTGTTTTGGTACTGAGTCATATTCAAACATACAGTTGGCTGAATGCTGTGTGAGTGTGTGTGACCATGTTTGTTTGCCTTGTGTTTGGAGAGCGAGGCAGTTGTTTCTCACTCCACCTCCTTGGCTAACCATCGTTCCCTCCCTCGTTTATCCACATAAAAGGATCACGGGTCATCTGTTCCTCACTTCTCACTCTCTCCAGCCAGAGAACAGAACAGCAAGCCTCCTCTACAATCATGTCTGCTTCATACGCCTAGTTCGTTTACATGTATAGGAGTGATCCAGGGAGGGATCCCGTTATCCATATTCAGGGTGGTGGTGGTGGAGGGTAGTAGTACATCTGGCTGTTGAGGCAGCATGGAAGGGGGAGCGGGGATATGGGAAAACGTATTTCAGCAGGCTCTCTCTTCTTCTTGCACTTTCTATGGCTGGAGGTGGTGGAGGCTACAGGAGGTGGTGCTGTTGGTGGCGGTGTGGTTTGGGTGGTGGTGCTGCTGGCAAACAGTCTGATTCTTTGATGTGGTTCCGCAAATGAGGAGGGAAAGACACCATGCAAAAACATCAATTGACCGTCTGGCGCTACCTGGAGAAGGCCTTGCGCTCCCTGAGAAGGGCCAATGCTGATCTTGAAGCTGGAAGATATCGGCAGTTCATGGAGAGCAAAAAAAACAAAACCATTACCCCCTCTGCTCGTGACTACAGTGCTATATGCTACGATCAGGACCTCCAGAACAAAGCAGTATGTGGTACTGTCAAGAAGAAAAAAGAAACAGTATTTGTAACTATGATATATTTTTTGGTAGCTATCTGCATAGAATACTGTGCAAAATGATTAACAATATATTTTTTTTTTGATCTAAACATATGGAGATTGGACTGTAATAGGGGACCAAATAAGAAGTACCACAAACTCATTAATAATTTCCCAGAGATATCGGAATTGTATAATATGGTTTGTTGTACTGTTGCCTGAAGATCCAGGGGATGCCATCGTATTTTAATGGAGGCAGGCATTATTCAGCATGGACAATGCAAGCTGGCCGCAGATGACTTCAGGGGGGTCAGTAAGGTCACAAAAACTAAGTAGACAAGCTTACTAGAAACATCTAAAAATGGGCTAGTGTTTACTTAAGGGTTGGATTTCTGTGCAGATTGAGAATAAGCTGAGGCATGAGGAGTCTGTAGAGGCCAGCATTGCTGGCCTGAGGATGGACGTGATGGATGAGCTGACCCAGTCCAGATCTGACCTGGAGAGGCAGGTTGCGGGTCTAAAAGAAGAGCATTCTTCCTCAAGGAAGAAACCCCGAGGAGGGTAAGTTGGGCTTGATTGAAGTCTTCAATAAACCGTTATTCTTCATGATCAGGGAACAGCTCAGTGGTTTGTTATTGCGTCTTTAGGAACTCTTGGCAGCGCGTGCACAGATGAGCGGACAAGTCAACGTAGAGGTTGACGCGGCACCACAGGAAGACCTGACAAAGATCATGGCTGAAATCCGTGAGCACTACGAGGCCGTTGCTACCAAGAACCGCAAAGATCTTGAGGCTTGGTTCCAGGCTAAGGTAAAATGACATTCGTTTGTCTTAAGAAACCAAAACCAAATCAAAACTAAGTGACTTATCTGACTGCTTTCTTGTGCTTTCACAGTCCGAAAACCTCAACAAAGAAGTCGCTGTGAGTACAGAAACCCTTCAGACATCCAAAACAGAAATCACAGAGCTTAAACGCACACTCCAGAGTCTTGAAATCGAGCTACAATCACAACTCAGCATGGTAAGTAGGTCACCAGGTCAATCTTGTTTTTGCTGTTTTGATACATCACACAGCCTTTAGAATAATGACTTTCCCCTCAACAGAAAGCGTCATTGGAAGGCACTTTGGCAGACACACAGGCCCGGTACTCCTCCACGTTAAATGGTTACCAAATGCAAGTGACCAGCATGGAGCAGCAGCTGGTGCAGCTTCGTGGCGATCTGGAGCGTCAACGGCAAGATTATCAGATGCTTCTGGACATCAAGACCAGACTAGAGATGGAGATCGCAGAGTACAGGAGACTTCTGGATGGAGAGGACATTCTGGGTGGACATTAACATTCAGACATTTTAGGTCCGGATTGTGAGATACGATTCTGAGTAGTTATAAATATGTTTTTTCCCCACCTCGACTGTGCAAACCACCACATTCTCATCCACAAGCTCAACTCACGCAAAACGGGTCACCATTGTAGAGGAGGTGGAAGGATGAAAAGTGATCTCCTCAACCGGCTGTGACCAAGTCCAGGAGATTTCAACACAAGAACAAACCAGCCTAAGAACACTCGGAGGAAGCAACCAAAAATCAGGAGTGATGAAAATCAATAAAATGCGTTTAAATGTATTTTGTGTTGGAGTCTTATTTGCTCTAAGATGTTTAATGTTGAAAAAAAATTAATTATTGAAGGTTCGGAAACGTTATTGCACCATTCCAAAAAATTAGCTCACCGGAATGTTGCCTGCCTTTTTTATCTAAGTTACAAGAAAATGAAGCTAAATTAAGCAATTAAATAATAATACACAGTATACTACTTTCTATTCATAAAGACATTTGGGCAAAAATGAAAGCATGCTCCAACATGATGTAAATAAAGGCTGTCTTGCGCACCAAAGCGTATGCCAGAATGATTTCTGAGGTCGTGGTGACACTGAAGACTGGGGTACGTGACTAACGGCTAAAATTTGAAATCAGTATGTTGTAAAGTGTATAATATTTCAAAATAATATGTTTTACCCTATTTTGATCAAAGAATAGCCTTGGGGAGCAATAAAAGTCCTTCTTTCAAAAATGTTTTAAACCAAGAATTAATCAAACGTACCGAGCCCAAATTTTGAACAGCGTGTGCTTACCAAAGGAAAAAGCTGAATAGATAGATATCTACAGATACATTACATTAAAAAACAAACCAACACAAAAAATGGGTGTGAAAGTGTGCAGTCCAGTCACCAAATGCCAGTTTACAATTTTTTTTCATTATACACTGCCCTATCAATAATTATATATTACAGTATATTATCCAAAGTCCCAAGTATATTTAAAGTTACATTAAAAAACAAACCAACAAAAAATGTGTGTGAAAGTGTGCAGATCCAGTCACCAAATGACAGTTTTACACTTTTTTTTCATTAATACACTGCCTATCAATAATTTATATATACAGTATATATCCAAAGTCCACGTATATTATCAATGCACTCAATGTTTTACATAAACTATAACTTTTGGGCTACTATGGACAGTACACTTACATGCCTTTGTACCTTATCTACCCCTAAATAAGGTGTGTATACAGTAAGGAATATGCACCTTTTAGGGGTAGTTAAGGTACAAAAATAGAAACACAACTTCTGCACATTTATGCAGTGCAGGTAGGTCTTTTATGTAAGGTTACGTTGGGTTTTAACAATCTCAACACAATTCCAATGAGAAAACTGACTACCAAATCTATCTATCTATATATCTATCTACTATCTATCTATCTATCTATCTATATATCTCATCTATCTATATATATATATCTATCTATCATCTATCTATCTGTCATATCGGCATGCAAATCAGACCACGTGGGTAGGCATGAAGGAACCTATGGCATTATAGAGAAAGAGGTGTACCTTTGTTTGAGCCCTGCTGATTTATTCAGCGGTCTTCTTGGGGGAGCCATGATTCTTCATTTCAGTATGCTTTTGTAGGAGTGTTATGCAGGGTTTGCAGTTTGCGAGAGGATGGCAAGCTGTGCATTTACATCGTCAACTGCACTCAAATCCACAAGTGTTGCTCATCATAGTCGTCAACGATAACAAATTAAAGACATTATTTAAACATGCAGCCATATTCCCCCTGCAGCCTCAAGACTGGTCGCCCATGACAGACTAAGCAGGGGTGAGCTGAGTCAGTACAGGAAGGGGAGACCACCTAGGGAACTAGGTTGCTGATGGAAGAGGTGTTAGTGAGGCCAGCAAGGGTTTCTCACCCTGTGGTCTGTGTGGGTCCTAAAGCCCAGTGTAGTGACGGGGACACTATACTGACAAAAAGCACCATCTTTCAGACGTTAAACCGAGGTCCCGACTCTCTGTGGTCATTAAAAACCCCAGGATGTCCTTCGCAAAAGAGTAGGGGTGTAACCCCGGCATCCTGGCCAAATTCGCCCATTGGCCTCTGACCATCATGGCCTCCTAAACATCCCCATATCTGAAGATTGGCCTCATCACTTTGTCTCCTCTCCACCAATAAGCTGGTGGGTGGTGGGCATTCTGGCGCAATATGGGCTGCCTTCGCATCATCCAGGCGGATGCTGCACACTGGTGGTGGTTGAGGAGATTCCCCCCTTCTATGTAAAGCGCTATATATATGTAAGGAATGATTATTATTATTATTAAAGAAAAAAAACATAAATAAATACAGTAGATACTGACCCCTGTGTGGGACCAGCACCCTGGATATAATCCATAATGGTAATCCTACTCTGCCACAGTGTAGTCTGGACTCGCTTTCCTCCAGTTTTGTTTATTCCACACGTTCCCATTTGTTGCACATGATATGTTTGTAATAGCCACAAAAGAAGAAAAAAGAAGTACTATGAACTATATTTTTGGATATTTTAGTATTTTGCTGTTGCCATCTCTTGGTGCTGGCCTTGCATCTTACAACAATGAAAGCCTAGCTTAGACTACAAACCCTAGGGCTTGTCGGGGCTAATGCATTACACTTGAGAAGTTACATTTTACATGATTATATTAGGCTTTTAAGTGACCACAACAACCCATAAATGTCAGCAAAGACCACATCAATCAGATAAGGCCTCAGCAGATACTAAGCAAAGACTGCAATGAGATGAGGTTCCTTGCCACTGTTGCCTTTGACTTGCTTAGTTGGGGACAAGTAGTACTCAGGAATATGATGATAGACTGCACTGACACTATCAGATGGAAGAAAGAAACTTACCCAATTGAACAAAATTAATGACGTCAATGTTTTCTGTAGCGCTGCTTTACTGCTGAATCACATCTTGCAACATTGACAGTGTTATCCAACTGAATTGAAGCAACATTAAATTTCAGCTGAATAACACCATTGCTGGCTTCTGTTGAGCTACTTAGCTGAATAGAACTCGTTTCAAAACTGATGAACTTTATACCATTATTCAACTGATCTGAACCAACACTGAACTGACTGGTGCCCAATAGTGACACTGGTGTCTTTTAGAGCTGCTTTACAGAAGAATCGGAAACGTCTAATTGTCCCTGGACTTTTATGTTGAAGTGTTTCCCGTGCCATGTCTGTAGTCAGTTTGTAGTTTTCGCCCTTGATTAGTCTCAGGTGTGTCTTGTTAAGCTTGTTATCCCTTGTGTATGGCTGTGTCCCAAAGGTGAAAAATGCTGCCTTCGGAGGATGCATTCCAAAGTAGGAAAGACATCAAGGCACGTCCAAATCCAATGTCAGCTTCACTTCCTGTCTCTTGAGATGCCTTCATCTGATCAATTTTTGAAGGCAGCATAGATGTTATCCTTTGCTGGCTTTGATATCCCACAATCCTGTGTGTGCCATTCCATGATAGATGAGCTAAAAAATAAAGATGAATGTTGTGGTTGCTGGTCAGTTTGTGTAAATGTTTCTGATAAACCCTTTTTCCACTTTTAATGTTATTTGTAACGAGAAATTGCTATTATAGTAACATTTACTTACCAAAGCTCGCTTTGTTGTATTTTGTTGTAGATCAGGGGTTCTCAATTCCAGTCCTCGTGACCCACCGCTCTGCACATTTTGTAGTTTCTTTATCACTTCTGGCCGTTTGTTCTATTCAACCGGGTAAGTGCCATGCGAAGTGGACTTCAACAGGTATTCCACAATGATTCCCGTTCAAAGGGGGCGCAGTATATATTCCTTTCAAAGGGCATTAAAGGTGGAACTGTGAATGTAAATTGTACGATTTACCGAGGTATATGAAGTTGCGCCTTAAAATTTTGTTAAAAGTCAACTTAAAGTACAGTCATTGCAATTACTATTTTAAAAAGGGGCATCGGGATGCCCATTTCCACAGTTATATGTTCTTTAGGGTCTAATGAAAAGTCTATAACCATAATTCTGTTAAAAACACGCTTTGTCACACTGTCAAAATTACACTCTGATTCGCCCGCTGTGTAATAGTGCTAACTGAGTCTTCTGACCACGACCTCTCTTCTGTGGGGTGATGAGCAGACTGTAACTTCAGCCGCGAAACTTGCTAATTTGCACGTTATTAGGAAAGGCGATTTGCTAAGATTCATAAAAAAAAACATTATACTCACTTCTTCTGTAAATGATAGGCTGGATCATGAATGATTCGCGCAAACATAAACGCATTTAGGCAGATCGGGGATTGCGCGCATTCCCTTCAAAAACAAACGTAATCCTCTGCATCTTCAGCGGCGCAGATGTCGGGAGTAAATGACGACTGCTTTGTTCATTATTACATCCAACAACAAATCACCTCAATCGCTTAATCGGAGACATTCCTTGCACCGGAGTCGACACAATGGCGGACGCTCTCAGCTCACTCAGGGCGGGTCGAAGGTTAGACGGCCTTGTCAATCAACTATCGTTTAGCGGCCTGTGCAGAACTACGTCATTCTGACAGGAATATCAGAACAGCCTGATTTAAGAAAGGGATGGATTTAAAAAAAACTCTTGGTGGATTTTTATCATTATAGGGTGGGTGTGTACACACACTTCCAACACACATTTATGTTCAAACAACAACAAAAGGGAATTTTGCATCGAGACCACTAAAATTGGCTTAGTGCTGAACGGCTCTCTTACGTAATTGACTTACACAATATTTGCCAGTTTCAACTTTTAAATTAATTGAAAATTTTTAAAATGAACGTCTAGTTATGAAATGTAACTTAATTTTAGAGATACAGATAAAAATGACTACCTTGTTTGAAGCAACCACAGCGTCCATATCCATGAGCCTTTAAATCAGAAAATAACCTACCTTGTAAAAACAGTGTTGCAGAAAAGTACCAAGAGGTGCGTATTTTTATGAGACAAGGTTGAACATAACAGAGTAAGAGTAGACCGTACGGTCCTAGGACTAATGTGTGAGTAATAGGGATGTACTCATGCTCGGAGTTGGTTTGAAAATCGATGCAACTATGTGATGATTCAAGTGATTGGACATTAAAGTGGTCATATGATGTGATTTCAAGTTTTTTTCTTTGGAGTGTTACAAGCTGATTGTATAGATAAGATCCCTGAAGTTGCTAAAGTCTCAAAACCAAAGAGATATTCTTTATCAAATTAAGACTCTGCCACTCCCCCTTAAAAAAGGCTTGTTCTAACACGCCCCCACATAACTACATCACTATGTGGAAATATTAGCATAACGCCGCCCAAATGGTCACGCAAAAAAAGAAGGTTGTGGTTTCAGTAACAGCGGAGGGTTGAAGCAGTATGTCAGGGAGACGCTGTGTGTTTCTAGGCAAAAGCATTTTATTTGGCCTTCCGAACGTAGATGCATTTAGGAATCGTTAAGATCACTTACAACAGAACAGCAAAGCATTTAACGGACGACCGTTTTCGTGAACCTAGGAGAGGAGGTAAATCTGACTTTGCTATGACAATCTGGTGCGTCTGAATCAGCTACTGTTTTGTTATTAGTTTTTGTATTTGCTATTGACTGTTCAAATGAGTTTTGAGCATCGTGTGTGTGTGTGTGTGTGGATTGTGTGGTGTGTGTGTGGGTGTGTGTGGTGTGTTGTGGTGTGGTGTGAGGGGGGGCTTTGTTGAAAACGACGTTTTTGAGAGAGGCGGGGCATAGAGGACTTACATTAATGTACAGTATTTGAAAAATAATGGTTTTTTTTAACATTAAAGCATGTCAACATATTCTGTTACACCAAATACAACAAATAATGATCTTTAAAAAAGCATCAAATGACACCTTTAAAAAACTAATTCAAGATACATGTTTAAACGGGCGGCTGCTGAAGCTGTATGCTGTGACCAGCTTTACAAGAACTATAGCATATTTTATTATAAAATAAATAAACTCAAATACTGTAGAAATGGAAAGTACTTCCATTGATTTTTCTTTTTCTTTTATTTGGTTAATTATTTATTTAGTAAAAACACACTCAACTTTTATATGAACTGCCCCCAACTGACTGATATTATATGCAACTTGTAGGTGCAATTAAACTTTAAATAAGGTGTTTCTGAATTATTTTTAAATCTCATGTTATTGTTTTACTTCAATCAGTTTATAATATCTAAATATTTTATATTGAAATATTCTATTCATAATAAATTACATTTACTTCCTCACATTAACATATCGTAGGAGACCCCTTGAAGCGCTACTTGCTAAAAGGAGCTTGTGAAGTAATCCAAAGGTTTAAAGGTGCTCTTTGGTTGGGTTTGAAACAACTTTTGAAAAAAGCAAATCCAAGGCACTTCTTCTGGTCCAAAAAAGTTAAAAAGCCTTTATTCACATTCTGGCCATCTCAATATAGGCATTAAAAGTTCTTAAAACTCTGCACACTGATGCATTTCACCCTTCGGCCTTCCTCAGAGTGTGTCAGGTCACCTTTAGGTCCTTTTTAGTTTTTTTAGATTAGGTACTTTTAATGTCTATATTGAGATGGAATAATGGCTTTTTAACTTTTTTTGGACAAGAGGAAGTGCCTGAGTTCGTTTTTTCCTTTTTTTTTTTCTTCTTTTGTACATTTGTAAGAATTTTTTTTTAATAAATTTAATACAGCTGCATTTTGGAACTACCTGTAGATTGTTTATTGAGGACGCGATGCAGGCAAACCAGCTAGCAGTGCATTACAATAGTCCAGTCTAGAGGTCACGAATGCATGAACTAGCTTTTCTGCATCAGAAACAGGTAACATGTTCCGTAGCTTGGCGATGTTCCTAAGATGAAAGAATGCTGTTTTTGTAACGTGAAATATGATTTTCAAAAGACAGGTTGCTGTCTAATATAACACCCAAGTTTTTGACTGTAGAGGAAGTAACAGTAGGCTACATCCGTCTAGTTGCAAATTGTAATCCAAGAGATTATGTGCTACTGCATTTGGCCCCAATAAGTAATATATTGTCTTCAATCCCGAAAAAATTATTGGTCATCTAATCTTTTACATCTTTAACACACTCTGTTAGCTTAAATAATTAAGAAGTTTTATCTGGTCTTGTTGAGATATATACTTGAGTATCATCAGTATAACAATGAAAACGAATCCCATATTTTCTAATAATTGAGCGTGCGCATCATTAAAATGTGATCAGTTCATTTGAGCGTCAAGCTGAGAGACGTATCGAAACACAGGAGGTTATTATCAGCTGGTTCTGATCAGTGTCCAATCATCTGGAATTAGAAAAAATATTATACGTATTATAATTATTATATGAAATGTAAGTTTTAGGCTTACAATCAAGATTAGGTGCTTATACACCCTTGTTAATCTGCTATAATTTCACACTGATTTTAGGAATAAATTACGGGTAAGGTTAGGTTTAGGGGTGGGGATTGGGTTAAATCTATATTTTTGGACAATAATGTTGATCCAGAAACATGTCTTACTTGACAAAATCATGGCGACCATGTTTTATTCTAAACAAAACTTTTGGATTGAACTATTTTTACAGTTTACACCGAAAAATTTTTTTGTTTTATAAGGGCAGGTGCGACAGGTGGGACTCAGTTTACGGTACTTCTCATTCATTACTATGGTATCCGTAAACGCTGATTGAGTGTCTTTTTGTATTTATTTAAATGCAGTCATATTACAGCCAATGAACATAACAGTAGTCATTTCCAACATATAGTATAGAACAATATTGAATATATACTACAATATGTAGAAAATGAGAATATACAGTAAAAAAAAACTAATACAAGTAAAAATGTAAAATATAAAATAAGAAAAGAAAAGAAAAAAGAAAATAAGAAGAAAAAAAATGAAAAGAAAAGGTATTACAGAGGGGTTGAGTGGCAGCACAACCTGACTGATCAATGAAGTCAGGCTGTAATTGTGTTTTTTTTGATGCCGTTATTAAGCACCGTGATCCAGGGACATACAATTTCTCCAGTAGGCTAAACAAATCAGAGCCCTCTACTCTCCCAATAGTAAGCAATCTTGGCCCTACGTCCTCATTTCCTCGCTCCGAGATATTCCAGCCCTTGACCGGAAAACGATCGAATCATCTCATGATACAAAAAAACAAAAAAAAACGTTTAAAGTGGTTCAAGTGGTGACTTATCTTGATAAGAGATAGTTTATTTAGAACAGAACTACCAAATTTACTCCTTATCCAGGCTCAGACAGTCAAAAACATGGCCTATAAAAAAAGAAAACAATATTGTAACGTAATTAAATACTGTAAACAACACACACAGCAATGATAATTTCCTACACAACAGCCTCCTAACCATTAACATTCGTCTAGAGCTGCCTAAAAAATATAAATGGCTGTGATCTCACGGCAAATGTGCGCAGCCACATAGCCTACAAAAGGAGGAAACATGAAAAATGTGGTTACTTGCTGATTACAGGTAGTGCCCATAAAATTACACAACCCTTTACAGACTTTGTGTTCATTGATTAAAATAGGACCTATTATTCATACATATAGAAGATATCTATGTATATATATTTTTTTTTTCATATTTTGTTTGTACTTGTAATCTGTAATCTTGTAATCTGTACGTGTAAAGCACATGCAATGAAAACATAAACCTGTATAGAAATATACGCATGGCCAATAATATAAATGGCACTGAAGACGGCATGGTTGGGCAGTTAGTAACAATGTGCGTTCAATGTTTTGCTTGGTACAGCTTACCAAAATGTAGTGCTTCGGTGACAAAAAGCTCTTTAAGTCACAAGAAAACGGTAACAATTGTTTGATCGTGTCTCTTAAGTTGTTAGTAGAAGTTATTGTGTGTCAGCTAGTTAGAATCGAAACGCAACTTTACTGAAAAATACTGGGGGAAGTTTAGTTCGATGCTCGTTCAAAGCAGCCAGAGAAAAACAGCTATGGGTGAGGTCTGCCTACAATGATGGTGGCGAACAAAATCTGGGGTACAGAGCAGTTTGAGTGACAAAACCAACCAGTCCAATCCGGCTTGTTGGTACATGAAGTCATCATCCACCTGCTCTGTCACTAAGGCTTGATCCTGATGTTAAGAGCAGTGCGTCAGAATAGAGTGGCATCGGTACATGAACAGCCATCAGATCCTGAATCTGTGAGTTCCTTCTGAGAGAGAGTCATGCGATCACTACCAAAGTATTACAAATATTGAATAATATGAAGAACTTTAAGACCAGTACAAGATGAACGCTCTATCATGAAAGAGGAAAACTAAACAGAAAACATTCTTGCTATAAGTGCAAGCCCCCCCCCAAAAGTGTAAAGTAGTTCATAGAGTTATTATAATATTGATAGGTATAAAACAATTAGAAAATCTACGCTCATATGATAGTCCTGTTAAAGCTATTGATTCAATGTATATTAGCATATTAATCTATATGTTTAACTAATTATAAATAAAGCTAGATAATTACTATTTAATCCTAGATAAGGGTATAAAATTATATAAATCATATAAAAATATATTGTAAAAAATAATCAAATTCATGTGAAATCTAAATCAACACTTTTACTTAAAATGTTTTACTATGTAGTGTCCTTTAATTTGGAGTTAGAGAAACTGGGGGAGTGGCTTTATTGCGTCAGACATGTGTCACTTTGCTTGAAGCTGATTGGTCAAATTTCACTTTGAGATCTCTAAACCAGAACGTAACCTGCCCCAGAGCAGGTTAGCTGTGGAGTGTAAGTTACAAAGGCAATGAATGCCGCTAAAAGCCAAACCACTTTCATGAAACCTAAAACCCAGAGTTGGCACAAACTAAACTGAAACTTACCTGACTAGCCAGCTAATCTGGCTTCATGGTACAGGCCCCTGGTGTCGTCTAACTCTAGATAACTCACTTACTTTACTCAGTAACGAATACCAACTCATATGCACGAGGCCTGACTGACTAAACTGCCAGTGGGCAGGAAAATGGCGAGCCTGCTCAGCAAAGCCAACTGATTACACACTTTAACGGGAAAATACACATATAATCGCTCAAATTTCCCATCTTAACAATGTTTTTAACAGGCGGAGAAACACATTTTTGTCAAATGGGACTTGTACATTGCAATCTGCAGTGCTAATGCAGCAAAGCACCGTATCAAATGCAAAACTTGAAAGGTAAACACACTTGGAAAAACAATGAAAGAACATACTGAAACTCAGTTTAGTCGTTATTCACAAGTGATTCGCTAATGGATGAGGATCTCCCCGTAAAATTATGTAACAAGCATCCCCCCTCCCCCCCCCCCCCAGATCCTCTTCCGCGACACGTGAAATGTTTCTTTCGTGCCAAACCACCGAGCAGTTTCATGATCACGAGGGTTGTCATCTGAAAGTTCCTCCGCCATGTATGTAGTTAGCTGGAAGTTGCCGTGGTTCCCCCACCTTGTTTGAGTGTAGCACAATGAGAATCTAAGTAAGTCTAGATTTGGACTCTGTGTGACTCTGTTTTTGTGGGGAAAGACACTTGATATGAATTGATCACGTAATTGGAGCTCCTCGGCGCTATTAATCCACGATTGTTCAGAGCATCTGGCCAGTTAGTGCAATAAGTATGATAATTATAATATGTTAGTGCATTGTCAGTATTAATTTGGTGCTCCTTGATTTAAAGTTACATTAAAGGCCGTCATGATGATGCGTTTGTAAAAGTAGTAATTATTTGCGCGATTGGCTTGTCAACAGAGGGATTGTGACGATGGCTTTAATGTTCAACTAAAAAAAACCCTATTATTTTTCAGAATACTGTTAACGAATTATTGTAGGTCCTCGATGCCCGCCTCTATCAGACGGCTTGCGCCTTATCTACAAAATGTCCATCCTTCTACAAGGCGTTAGTTCGGCTCTGATTCCAGTCTGTATCCAGGGCATTGTGATTGAGTTTGTTTTAACGAACACCGCAAGCACTCTTCTGTTTGGTTGGAAATTGTCACGCCTCGTGTCATAATTCATCGAGCTTCAGTGCTTTCAATAGTAATGTAATAGTATCAGAGATCAGAAGTGGGATAACAGAGTCGCTGCTCAACAGACACGAGTGATGAAGCTGCGGTGTCTTATGGATTGTTGCCAGTAGAACATGTAGAAACTGGTTTAAGTACAGCTGAGCTCGCACCTTGGTTGAGTACCCTACGTCTACTCTCACGCGCGCTCCTCTCTCTCGCGCTCGCTCTGCCTATCGCTCTCTCCTCTCTCTCTCAATAGCAAATATACTCTTAACTAAGAACAAACCCAGTATGCTGATTCAGAAGACACAAGAGATTGTCTCAGCACTAGCAAAAGTAGGCGAATTACCTCCTCCCGGGTCACGAAACGGTCATCGCAAAGAGAAATGCATTTGCTGATTCTGTTGTAAGTAATGTTAATAAGAGTTCCGTAGATGCATTCTACTTCGGAGGCATAATAAAGGTGCGTTGCTTTCGCGTTTTCTTTGTTTTTTCACTGGATAAACACACAGCGTCTCCCTGACATGATGGTTCAACACTAACTGCGGTTACTGAAACCACGCCTTTCTTTCTT
>JADLZN010010220.1:0-209949 GCA_018155175.1 Sinocyclocheilus anophthalmus | reverse complement strand
GAGTTGCTTCGGAAGTAGGTTCAGACTTCCGTGTCACGATCGTAACTATGGCAACCAAATCCAGCTCTAGTAGCTAGCATGTGAGTAGTTGCATTGCAAGTACAGTTAAGCGTATTACACGAAATGTCGGCGCATTTCAACACTGTACAAATAACAACACCGTTTTTGGTTGGTTTTGCGATGTGGCGCTTAAACTCTCGTTTCGTTCTGAGTTAGATTTAACTTTATTCAGATAGCAGCTTTGTGCTGCAGAGTTAGGAGAAGCAGTGATAACGATCTCAGCAGATCTTTTAAATCTCTGTGCCAGTTTCTCTGGACAAGTAAACACAACAGGTTTTCTTCGCTGTTGATGCAAAGTTAATATTCACTTACACGCAGTGTTAAGCGAGATTAAATGTACTTTGTGAACAGACACAGGCAGGCAAGCATTATCTCGTAATGTTTAACTCAGGGAATCGAATAGCATGGCATAACAATGGAACACACATTGAAATCAAACTATGAATAATAAGGCTTTGATAAACAGATTGAGGAACACGCTCAAAACTATTCTTAATACACCAATTTATTTTCCTTTTAACTACTGCAGTTTAGCTCCGTTAAGCTAACGGTGACTGAGATTCCCTGCAGGGAGAATAGCGATTGAAAAACACTGGAACACGCAATGAAATCAATTCAGCTATAAACAAGGCATTACAAAAAATGAGGAACACGCTCAATTTCTACCTTATTGTACGATCTCAGATGTTAACTTGAAGTTACACTTACTGCAGTTTAATAATGAAGAGTCGGACTCGCGTTACAGCCTTCTCTGCATTCAAGCGGTCGCGCGCTGCTTACGTCACACACACGCAACACACACACACACACACAGGTCTTCAAACGAAGCTGCTCATATTTTCATCCGCGCAATGGAAATATGAAATAACTGGTTAGGCTCACACACTTTAGGTTAATCTGCCCGTTTCTCCAACCAATCAACTGGTAGGGAAACAGGTCAATATTTAGTCAAGGGAAATCATTCTAAGATTTCAGGGACTCCACATAATATGCAAGGATTAGGACCAGAATCAATGTTTTAGGAAGATTCACTGCAGAACCGGCCAGGAGTTCAAGTGAACGAGCCGCCCTTATGGAACGCAATTCTGCAATGGATCTCTATATCCAAAATATAGTGAAAACATTATTAATTAGCACATGTAACAAGATCAGCAGATTAAGACATTAACTTGTGAGCACAAAACACAAGATACTTCTCTTTTCAATATAAATAAGGCTTTATTGGATAAATCTAAGACATATAAACTAATCTAACACATGAACACAAGTTTTCAGAAAGAGAGAGGAAATAATTAAAGAGAATGAAAATGTGAAATCCCAAGTTTACAGCAATATGTGCAATTGTATAGATCTGAACAACCATCAATCACTTAATTAACCCTCGCACTGAGTTCCTCAATGAGGTTAAAATTTAGATTAACTGCACCAGTTCAGTTAGAATCTGGAGGTACTTGCGTTGCCTGTGATGCGGGGTTCCCTTTCTTGTCTGGTTGCTGAAAGGGGTTTCCCGAGGTTGCTGATTGGCTGGAGGTTCAGTCTTGGGAAGCCAGTGATTGGGCGTTGGCTGGCGACGCGGAGCTGTGGTCTGCAGTTGAAGATTAGACAGCACTCTTCTGGAAGATGCGGCGTTAGGCTTAACTCAGAACACGAAACTCTCAACGGAAAATAAAACAAACTAAAGAAATAGAAATAGATGTAAAGTTTGACGAGACCAGGTGGCGTTTCTCCTCATGGTTTTGGAGGAGCTGGCGTGTAAGCCAGACCACGCTCAAACTAAAGAGCATGGACTAAAAACATAGCTCAACGTCCCACTGCACTAAAAATGATGGAGAGTAGAGCAAAAAGGAGGGTTGAAGAAGAGAAACAAGAGAACCCAAGAGGAATGAGCGAAAGAGAGAGCTCAACCCCCCCCGAGAGGGAATCTTGATGGTGTTTCTAGTATTTGAACCAGGCTGTTTAACACACCCAAATTGTGTTTCGACCAATTGTAGCTCGGGGTGTTGCCATGTTTCTCCTTCCCATTCATAAATCAACTGTTAACTCATCATTCACATGACCTGCGTTTTCCCCGCTCTGGTAGAGTATACATTTTGAACATGATTTCTATAATGAGGATATGATACATTTGACCAAGAATTAATTGGAAGAAACGTTTCAAGCAAGAAAATTCAAACACACATACTAAACATGAATATGAACACTTAAGCTATTCAATAGTTATTAAAATACATCAAAATAGATGGGATTAAGATCTATGGATGATTAAACATGTGGCCCGCAACTAATATAATATGGAGGGATTCGAGATATAGCAATGGTAGGGTGGTCACCAGTCCTTTTAGGTCATTAGATGCATATTTAAAGGGAAATGATAGTTTCATTTGGCCTTCTGTGGGGGAGATTGTAAGGATACGTTCTGTGAAAGAGCCAGAGGTGTTAGAGGGTCTTCATAAGGATTCAGTTGTTCCGGTGCTCTTAGGGGGGGCATGTCCATTCTCAAGGAGCTTGTGGGCTGTCCCTGTAGTTACTATCGTGTGATAGTCATGCGGTCATCTCTTTTGACCATTTTTCTTGATAACTTGCCCCAAAATTTTATAATCTCCTTGGACTTGTCAATGTGTTTTTTTGTGTTAATGTTGAAAACTGTTCTGTGGCAGAGTGGTTTTAGGCTTGCTTCAGAGTGGTTAGGGTCTGATTTATGACATCCTGTGTTTTGGGCCTCTTGTGGAATTTTGGGCTCCTCATTTTTCAACCATGTTTTGACCAAATCTTAGTTTGTCTGATTCGGTCTGATATCCTACAGGAGTTTTGCAACAACTTTACTTCCATGTGAAAATAATGTATGTATGAATGAATGAATGAGCGAGCAAGCAAGCTTGAAGAACTGACAGAAAAAATTGAGGCAGTTAAAAATTTTATTTATGTTAATATCTGGGTGTTATATTAGATAGCAAAAATTTCCCATATTACAAAATCAGCATTCTTCCATCTTATAAACATTGCCAAGCTACTAAACATCTTACCTGTTTCTGATGCAGAAAAGCTAGTTCATGCATTCATGACATCTAGACTGGACTAGGTACACCTCTCCCCAGCCGAACTGCTAGGTGAGATGGTCCTGCATCTTCATAAAACAAGCAACTGGTAGTCAAATGCAGCGTGCTAGGTCCTTTACCCAGGTCAAGCAACAATATGATCAATACCCTCCAATTTACAGGATCTGCACTGGTCCCTATTAAGTTTCCGATTAGTTACACAATATTATTACTGCTTAAGAACCCTAAATGTGTTAGCTCCTGCGTTACACCAAACTGTCTGTACCACGCTACATTCCATCACGCTCCCTAAGGTCGCAAAAACTCTGGACTTTTGGTAGTACCTAGGATAGCAAAGTCTACTAAAGGAGGTAGAGCTTTTTCGCATTTGAATCCCAAACTCTGGAATAGCCTTCCTGAAAACTTTTGGGGTTCAGACACACTCTCTCTATCTAGATTAAAGACACATCTCTTTAACCAAGCATTCAAATAATGCATCTCATAATCTTGTACTGTAGTTATATCTGATCAAATGCACATTATTACTCTTTAGTTTGGGTTAAACAAATCAATTTTGCTTGGTTGGAACAGCAGCTACGCCAATTATGTCTCTATTTGTTTCTCTGTTTTTGCCACAGGATTGACATCCCGTGGTAACTAGGATTTACACAAGCTTCAGTCTGGATCCAGAACACCTGAGAAGAGATGATGCCAACCCCTCAGAGGACCTCAGATGATGCCAACCCTGAAACAACATACAGAACTACCAAATTTTGCTATAAGTTTGATTGCAACATATAATAATTGCTGTTAATAGTATTCATCATCTGTTTTATTACGTCTTTAATTGATTTTTCCGTACATTTCTGCCATATGTACATTAATTGATACAACACTGATAAGCTACCACTAAATATTGTAGAAACTTAATTTGCTGTAAAGTTGCTTTGCAATGATTTGTATCGTGAAAAGCGCTGTACAAATAAACTTGACTTGACTTGACTTGACTTAATATTCAATGAGATACATAATGAGGCTATTTTTCTGCAGGGTTTTATAAGTTAAATTTCTTCGTTTTTTTTTCTTCCACTCACCCATTTGTATATAGTGCCAGTCTGTTCAGTCAGTTATGATGTGCACGCAGAACACTGGGAAATATAAGGCTGGGAAATAAATATATGAATAATGTGATATGTCCAGAGTCACAGTCATAGAAGATTGTTAGATTGGAATGAACTGCAAGCAGACAGACCTTTCTGACTTCAGATCAAATGCACAGTCTGGGCAATTCTGACATTTTGTATGCAAGTATAAAAGAGATCATTCTGGAGTCTAATATTATTTAATTCAAAATGATTATGAAGAAAATATAATCTCCAGGCTCATATGTTTGTGAACAACAACAATAATAATGATTTGTTCATAGGTTAACAGATGTCAGGGCCATGAGTCAAAGCAATGGCCCTGACATCTGCTGATCACTTTCATTCAGGTTTTTTTTCTTGTTTGTAAGATTTCCAGAAAACGAACAATCAGTGTCTTACTGCATAGCGCACAATTCGATTAAATCCATACTCATCTTGGTCGGATAAACTTTAATACAAACAATCCTTTATTTCATCAATCCATGAAGTAATGCTCAAGCCAAACAGGTCCTGATGCAAGAGAAACACACAGAAAGAACCCCCCCCGAGAGGAAAAGACATAGGCGATCGAGTTAGTTTATCGTTATAATTGCGGTCAAGAGCCCCTTCAGATGTGAGGACCGTGTGCCACGAGTTGCATCTTACCCCCCCACCGAGTGCCCGGATTGTGCACCCCATCTGAAGTGTTTTTTATTGGGTCCAAGTCACAACAGACAAACCCTAGAGAACGGGGGTATCCTGCCCCATCACCCCAAAGATGAATCACACTTGTTGTCCAGTTTTGCTCCGTCTCCAAGCCCCGAGCCTAGGGCCCTATACGATCTAACGGTGCAAACGCGTTGCGCATGGTACTGACCTTTTACTCAAGGTAAGATTACCCCCGTGGCATGCAGCAAGTTGATGCGATGCTGGCGTTGTCCAGGCAAATCTCTGCCGATAATGCTACCACTCCCCTCCCCCCCCCGGTTCCCAGGCACCCCCATAAAAGTGCATTTGACCTAGGGGCCCCTCACAGCCCCCCCCCCACCTACTCCCACCACCCCGACCCCCCACTAGAAGAGACGGATACCACAAAGCAGAAGGAGAACAGGAGAACAGGAGAATCATGTACCCTAGAGTTTGACCATCTGTGGCCTATTGGTCGTCATTAAGGTTTCTAATTTGGGACGACTGGGGAATAAACCAAACCAGGGCTGAAAATGTCATTACCTGACTCCTGGTGAGGTGTACTCCCATATTTACATATTTATACACCTTAACTGTCTTTGCCTCACTGCCATGACATTGAAGCTGTGAAAGCTGGACCAATTCTATTCCAGGTATCACATTTGAAGCAAAGCCAGTGCCATTAACATGACAATATAACCCTGCATGCTGAGACGGACCATTACACTTCAAATAGGAGGGAGTTAACGCAGAGAATATTATTGTGACTGTTGTTTTGAAGGCCTGGTCACGTTCAACAATCTCTTAATTACAGCTTTGTTCAAATTGTCAGATGGTGGTGCCCGAAACTGCCACTCAAACCTGGCTTTTTATATCTTCTACTGACTTATCTGTGATTTTAAAAGTAAAGTTTTAAAATACATGTCAAATGCTTTCTGATAATTAGCATATTTAAAAGCTAAAACAAAACCAACTGTTTTATTTTCAGTAAGAAATTTGTTTTAGTGTCAGGAAAAGTAGCTACTGAAATATAATAAATATACACTATAAGTTTGGGGTCAGAAAGATTTTGTGTGTGTTTTGGTGTACGTGGTGGCGTTTGTGTGTGTATTGAGAAGGAATTAATACTTTTATTCAGCAAGGATGCAGTTAAAAAAAAAAGAAAAAAAACATTTTTCAAATAAATGATTCTCATAACCTTGTACTCTGGTTATATCTGATCAAATGGCACATTATCATTCCTTGCTTGATGTTATTAACAGCAGCTATGCCAATTATTCTCTCTCTGCTTTTCTGTTTTCTGCCACAGCATATCCTAGAACTGTAGATTTCTGCCATATGGAAATCACTTTGACATAGTCATCACTGATAAATGACTCCTAATTGTTGTAATAATTTACTTAGTTGTAAGGGAATTAATCATTATTAATTCATTCAGGTTTATTTCTAGCTCAGGTTTTAAAAGAACTCGATCTGAGAATTCGAGGTCCACCTGATCAAAACTGACTTTGACTTTCAATAGTTTATACGTTTATCAGCTACTCGGCCAGCGAGAAGCTGATGTCAGTGTATATTACCAATTGAATATGTAAATTTTGTATTCTCCCTGGCCATGGGTGAAATACAAAATTTGATGATTTGTCAGCTCTTGAAAGAGGGGTAATTATTATGCGTAAGCTACGAGCTAAGGTAACAAGCAAGGATCTTTTGGCAATAGAATTGACACAAAATTATCTGACACCAGACAATTGCTTTCTTATAAATGAAACATGAAATTTATTGGCTATTCTAGATCACATAAACTTAAGCTAAAACACACAAACATACAGTTCAGAGGAAGGAAAGGCTGTTAACGGAGTTCTGAGTTTCATAGCTCTACCTCGTTTTCACAAGTGATGTAAATTCACCTTAAGAATTCACAAAGCAACGCATCTAAATTCACCCGTTCAGCAGATCATAGAAAATGTTGTTTACTTGCGTTCCGCTGGTTGACAGCTGAGGTGACTCCGGGGGTGCTGCGGGCTTCCTGGAGGTCTTTGAGGGAAACCCCGTCACTGACGGGTCGGTGACGTCAGTATGATGTCCTTTGGGAAACCCCTCGTGAGTTGTGATGACGCAGAGGCGCAAGCAATCTGCTGAGAGTCTTAGACTTTCAAGTTTGTTGACGATTTCAACGAAGTATCACTGAAGTGTTGAGTTTAGTTTGCTGGTCGCTTTTGATGGTAAGCGTGAGCACGAGTGCAGGTGCTCTAACACAGCGACCAGCGAGAGCCGGAGAAGTTGCAAGCCAGCTAGCTAACCAAAAACCCATGGATTCTGTTCTGCATTCGGGTTTTGCTCTGTGGCATAAGTCCGTCCCCTGACGCTGCCTTCCAATCGGCTTCTTGCAAGGCGGAGCATGCATACATTAACCAGAGACTCTCATTTATATGAGGCCACCAATAATAATATATTGATACGTCTATAAAGTTTCTTAAATGCAAATATTGTACATACTATTAAAGTACTTCATTTCAACCTTCTGCATTTCTGGTTTTCATTCGTTCAAGTTTAAACTTCACATATTACACAGTTTAATATCCTTATTTCCTAAAAAGGGGTAATTAAACACTGGTTAAGGTTGCACCGATTACATGAAACACATCAAACATATATATATAAGACATACAACATATTATTTGTGAGTCTATGCTCTGATCATTTTATACTTTCAATTATTAGCAACGATTGTCAAACGACATCTTGTCTCTTTCCTTGGAATGCGGGGGAAAAGTGTTGAGTTCTCCGGTCACTATCAGGTCAGCTCTGGACATTTCCTGGAAAGTCTCCTGCTGGACAGGGAGCCATAAAATTGTCTCTTTTGTTGATCGGAGTTTAGCAATTTATGCGTCCACTGGTCATGAGGGTATTTCTATCTGCTCTTTGCAAGCCCGTAAAACCATTTTAAGCACCGTTAAAGTACTGTCCTTTTTAGCTTATCTTGAGATATAGCCAAACAGTCCAGGGAATGCTTTCACCTTACTCGATGGAGCATGAGTTTTACGACTACAGATGGCTGGAGAAACGAACCTCAACAACCTTCCATGGAATGTGCCTGGTTTGATGTGTGTGTCTACTCATTAGGTGGGCTGTTGGAGACAGATCATACTTGTAATGTAGAAATTTTAATTTTCTGTGAAGCTGCTTTGCAACAATGTGTACTGCACTATACAAATTGAATGGAATTGAACTGAAAAAAGCACTATACAAATTGAATGGAATTGAAATGAATTAAATAAATAAATGCCCTTCAACTGTGTGCTGTCAACATAGGGTCTCCTCTTGGCTTATATTGAAATCCTCAGACATTTTTCTTTACAAATCCTCGTTTTGGAATCTAAAGTTTTAATATGTAATTTTTTTGTCCTACACTGTACGCATTGAGCACTCAGAAGGCCTTTATTAACCCCACCACCATTCACTGCAATTATTAAGCTGGGAAGAGCCAGGACATTTTAATATAACTCTGATTGTAATTCCGTTCTGAAGAAGGGAAAGCCATATACACAGATGGACTGGGGTGGTAACTCATGGTGGTAATTTCATTACCTTTAAGTACATTTTTACAAAATATTAAAATCGAAGTTCAGGATTTCACATAGTCAATAAATTTTTACAATTTTACTGTTAATGTTTTGATCAGCCAGTAAGCGTTAGTATAGGGAGCAACTTTCACTATTAACTAGTTGCTTATTAGCATGTCTGTTAACACATTGGCTGTGTATTAGTGCTTATAAAACACATAGTGAGTAGAGCCTCTCTACCCCATACCTCAACATAAATACTACAACTACCATCCATACTATCAATATGCAGCAACGAATTAGGAGTTTATTGAGGGAAAACTTTTAATTAATATTGCATATGTGTTCCCTAATCTAAAGTGTTACCAAGGCAGCCTGAACATGAGAGAAATCTTTCAAAACTGAAAAACAACTCCAAAACTTTTGAATGGTTCGTTAAAATATGTAGTATTAAATATACAAATTCACAGATCAATATTATCAAGTGACAAAATTAAATTAACTAAACTCAGGTTGTTCCTATGGAAATGAAATCAAAAATGTTTATGCTGAGGAGCATAGCAAAATGTGTGAAAATGCTAAGATTGGCTTACCCTGAATGCACCCTTATAGTGCAATACAATACCTTAGATGCTTCAAACACTTTGTTTAACTTTGCTGGTTTTTCGTTAGATGAGATCTGTTGCAGATGCAACGAGTGACAAGGTTTTACACCAAGCAAATAGAAAATGCAATGGTCCGGCAAACAAACAGAAATCCTAGCTATTTTTTATCAAGCCAGGCAGAGGCGGAAATATGATATGCAGAAAATGTTGCAGTTGGACAGCAGGGAAAAGTCAGTCAGTTGGGATGGATCAGAATAGTGGTCAACCAAACATAATGTAAGCACTGGTCAAAATAAACTGCACTGGTAATTATCTAGTGTACGGTGTGAAACAGGGCCGTGCACAGACTTTTTGAGGGGCATGTGCTGAAACTGAAAAAGGGCACCCCCGCCCCCTTAATGACAAATGAAATAAAAGTTCTCCAAAGCTTTAGATTATTCCATAGTAATAAAAACCAGAATATATATTATATATTATATTATATATATACTGTAGATATATATATAGATATATATATATAGATATATATATATAACACTTTCTGTCCCCCTCACTTCTGAACTGAGGGCTACACCCCTTGTGATATATATTATATTTCTATAGATAATTCTATATAATTATATACTTCTATATATATAAAACATTACAATATTAAATTTCTGTAATCTATATAACCTACCATTCAACAGATTTTGAACAGTAAGATGTTTAATGTTTTATGAAGAAGTCTCTTCTGCTCACCAAGCCAGCGTTTATTTGATCCAAATTACAGCAAAAGCAGTAATATTGTGAAATATTTTTTACTATTTAAAATAAATGTTTTCTATTTTGAATATATTTTAAAAAGTAATTTATTCCTGTGATGCGCAGCTCTATTTCAGCATCAGTTCCAGACTTCAGTGTCAAATGATTATTCAGGAATCCTTCTAATATGCTGATTTGCTGCCTCAAGAACAAACCTTTTTTAAATTATATATTTATTATTAAGTTTTTTGAGCAGCAAATCCGAATAGCGAAAACAGTTATTTGAACTAGTAAAATATTTCAAAATTGTACTGTTTTAACTGTACTTTGGATCAAATAAATGCAACCTTGGTGAGCAAAAGAGACTTCTTTAAAAAACATTAAAAATCTTACTGTTCAAAAACTTTTTACTGGTGTATAGTCAACTTACATTTTTCTCTCATTTCTAGCTTTTAACTGGCTTAGAAATCAGATAACTGCTGGACAAAAACCAATAATAAGCTCTTGTTTATATACTACCAAACACTTTTTTTATCACACCAAGGCAGAATAGTTTCAATACTGTAATATAATGCTATGTCAGTTAGCACTGCATTGTTTATATACTTTATTTATTACCTGGAGATGATAACACAAATAAACCATATTGTCGCAATCGTATGTTTAATGTCTTCATGTTTCCAAATGTTTCTGTTTTTCTGTGAAAACAACTGTTTTCGTACAGCGATAGCTGGACGCCTTTGTCCATTTTAGGAATTTCCTCGTACGACTTTCTGCGAGAGAGTGCCCTCCGGCTTCGAGTATGAATAAAACACACACTGCATGAGAGTTTAGCGCTTTAATGTTCAAATCGTTTTGGATACGAATAAAACGTCATGCATAAACTATCTTGTCTCTTTGAATTTAAATCTATATTTATTCACACCGGCTCCTGAAAACCTCTATGCGAACACACTTGCCCGAAAAAGTGCGGGGGGACGAATTTACGTGATATTAAAAATGAGGGGACACGTCCCCGCATCCCCCGCGTAATCTACGCCCCTGTATATATATATAGGGTTTCTTAGGTCTATAGATCTACATGTTATACACTATTATAATGACATGGCTTTTAAAGACTACTTAATTTCTAAATCTCAAAAGGTGGAGGTTAGGACTAATAGACTTGGCCTGGAAAAAGGACATGGTATGATAGCTTGGCATTATACAGTGCAAACGATATCTGGCCTTCTAGATGTAAAGTAGGCTTTACCAAGGGACTCTGGGTAGTCATTATTATTGGTAGGGCCTGTGGTTTGTGAATTTGCTCTTGTGTACTCCTCTTTTTAAGTGTTATATACATATATATATAATATATATATATATATATATAGATATAATATATATATATATATATATAAACACATACACGTTATGACACATAAAGTTCAATAAAATTATGTTTGAAGAAAATTTTTTTTGAGTAGGTTTTATTTATTAACAATAATATACATAATGTATTACATTATGCATGATAAAATATAAAGATTTCACAGTGATTTGATTCTGTAAAGTTTTTTTTTTGGTTACTACAACATTACTGTAATAAATCAGCAATCATAATTTCATAGAAATATATTGACTAGGTGACGGAATCACTAGTCAACCAATGCAGTTACGTGGTTTTGACCTAGTTGTGACGGTGGCAAATGTGATTTCGTCCGTATTAAAACGGCGGCGTTAGGTTATCATCACCAGGTGTTTGTTGTCGCTATAGGCGTGGACGCTCAGTTCAATCATAAATGTGACCTTGAGACAGTGTTTCTTGCTAAAGAAAAAACGCGTTATTTGTAACTATTCAAACAACACATCTTATTTACCATGGCAGACCTGTTCGGGCTCTGGGCAACTTCGTTCATCAGTTAAAGATGAGGGGTGAGTGATGAGGGTTACTGACAGTTGAAGCGGATCCAATAGATATTTAGCACAAAGCTCTCTTTATACCTTTCATTAGCTAAATATTGTAAAGCATGACAGCAGAGGTAAAGGGAGTGACAATATCATTGTATTGAAGAAGAAAAAAAAAAGCAACATCACCAAAAAAAGGGCACTTCGAAGTGTAAGGGCAAAAAGGGCATGTGCTCTGCACAGGTTGAGCCCTACCTGTGCACGTGCCTGGTGTGAAACATGCTCATGCTATGCTAAATTTTAGGCAAGCATCGATTTATAATGTAAAATAAATAAGTAAATACATAAATGCTATAATATATCTATCTATCTATATCATAATCTGACATTATACATCACAATGTAAACTTACTGTATACATATTTGACAAAAAGTGAGATTCTCATAATACTGACTTTATCTCAAAGTATGACTGTACTGTATGTACTGTAAAAATTTGACCTTTTATCTCACAATTGTAATTATTATTATTTTAACTCTGGGGCAGAAATAGGCTTCTATTCAAATGCATGGCTTTTGTTCTTTGGAGAAAAAAAAGGTCCATTAATACACCACAAAACTTTGCTTTTGTAGGGAATAGTATACATTTCTATGTCTCCACATCCCAAGTTTTACATCTAGCTTTGGAAAAGCCCTTCAACTGTTACTGTGCGAGATAAAATAATATTTCCCATAGAAAATTATGTCATCCCTTCTTCAATTGCACTGACTTCAAACTGTTTCCACATCACAGAATGAAATGTACAAGTTTTAGCATTTTCTTCAGTATTCCCAAGATAGCTGGCACTAACAGGGCACTAGGCTGACAAGAACTGACTTTTGGCTTTATTGTATGAAGAACAAGATACATCTCCCTTATGATACTGGAGACTTTGGCAGTATGAATTTAGTTTGCCAGGAGTCACAACAAATTTGTAGCAGGCAAATTTGGCTAAAGCATTGGGAGAAAAGCATTTTCGCTTTCATTAGCCACCCTGTGCCTCCAGGGCTCACAGAGCCTGGTCTATCCTCCCTCCCCTCTAAAACACACTCTCTCTCGCTCATTCTCTCCCTTTCCCTCTCTTCTTCCCTGTCACATTGCTTCCTGCTGCGGCTCAGCCAATCAGAAAGAAAGGGGTGTGGCCTCTAGTCTCAGTTGGACAGAGCTTGTTGAAAAGAAAGAGATGCTTTCCTGAAAGACTTGGAGTAGCTCTCCTCTGCGCGAGGCTCACCGTTTTGGGGCTTGGCAGTGAGTGATGACTACAGCACGGGAAGCTCAAGTCTAGCTCTAGCAATCTGGCACACACCCACTAAAAAACACAGAGGAAAGAGAGAGACAGACAGTGGATGTCACAAATGAACCGCGGCAGGTGCAGTTTTTCTACTTGGAAGAAGCTGAATAATGCAAATTAGTTGAAAGGAGAGACCAGCTTCGTATGGATTTATCTGTCTGATTGTAATCTGATGTGATCCTACTTGTTTTGGAAGATCACACATTGTTTAAGAGGATCCGAATTGCTTCTATCCTGCTTGGACAAAAATTTAATTTCTGGGACTTTGCATTTTAAAAGAACTGGTCTTAAAGTTTCTGCATCCAGTTTTTAAATCTTCAATCAAGAAAAAAGAAACGAATGGCTATTTGAAACATTTTAACTGCATCCATAAAGGGTGCACTTAGCGCACTCTCTTCGGAGCATCAGTACTATGCCTGGATTACCCTTTTGACAGCCCTGTGAACCCGTGTGAAATCACCGCGGAGGAGCTACGGCAGGGGGCCGAGTGGGTGGGAGCTGCATTCCTCTACTTGAGACCGAACTGAAAATCCAACATCCTGACTGCCGCCACAAGCCGATCGGATACAAAACTATAGGGACAGGAGTGGAACCACCCTTCACGGTCTGGGTGAGTACTCTGTCACAGTTCACTGGACACTCAATCTATATTGGGTTAAACCACTTCACTGTGCTCATCTTGTAGTGTCGGAATCATCTCCTGACTTAAATGTTACAGCTTTTATGGGGTCTTATATCGGTTGAGTTACTGGTTTTTCCCATCTGATTATGGATAGCTGCAGTGTCAGTCAACAATGTCAGCTTAACATAAGAAGCACGTATTCCCAAAAAAGGATACAGTTGGTTGGTCTCATTTAGATGTAAACATTAGTTCTATTTAACTTTGATCAAAGGATGTATGTATGCAGTTAATTCAAAGTATTTTGGAATGCCAATTGTATATGTGATGATGAGCTCAATATTGCCGTTTTGACTAGTGTAGACAGTTCTACAGGGCATTGCCTCTATCTCATTAAACTGGATTTAATTTCATCCCACAATGCTTTCTCGAACTAAATCTAGAGCTTGCCCCAAGAGTTTCCAGTTCCTTGCACAATGACAATAACCCAGAGGGGTGCTCTCAAAACAAGTAAGAAGTCCTTAACTCCCTTTGCAAACTTTCTCCTCACGTTGAAGCTTTTGAACATAATACAGAAAAAAAACATGAACAGCAACAGAGAGCTAAAACAAAACCGCCCCACAGCGGCAGTGACTCACGGGATGGCTTCCTCACAGTTTGGTTTGGATGTCTGCCTGGACTCCATAAGGAACCCGTAAAAGAACCGAATTCCTTGATTTCTTGGGCGTGTGGGTTCTGTATTTTACACTAGACCGAGGGGTTAAAGCTGGACTGCATTGTCTTACATGTGTACATTAATCCTCTTTTCTCACTCTGGCAGCGGCAGAGCAGAAGCATGCTGACATTTCCACTGTTGTAGGATAATATTTAATGCCCTTTCTGTCAAAATACAAAGCAGCTTGCTTTTTAATCTGTTGCAGAACTATTTAAACTGTCCATGGTCTCTCTCTCCCTTCACTCACTCTCGCTTTCTCAGCGTCTTAACCGTAGGTTTCAATACAAATTATTTTGGAAAAGCTGATTACTGGTATGGTTTTGCTGTCTACACAACAAACCCACCAGGCCATCTTTCTGTGGGAAGAATAGCATTTTAATCCACATTATTCAGCAGTGCCAGAGATTGTATTGTACGCTTACACCTACCCGATAGTTAGCCATTGACTATTTCGTCACAACAAGCAATCAGAAAACAATGGGCCACCTCCATTCAACAAAAATTAAACTGTTTGGAGACAAGCATATAGCCTGACAGCACTTATGCAGCACTTTTCATGCTTAACGTTGCCTATAGAGGGAGCAATTCTCTTGTAACAAGCAACCTGCAACCACATCCAACAGAATCATAGTCAGAATGGCTAGACAGAATGCAAAAAGAGGAGATGACCACTCGATTATCAGTTTACAATATTGATTTGTTATTGGAGATGTCTATCCATTCAGTCTGACATCCAAACATGATCGATTTCCACTGATACTGTCAAGGGAGATTTTATCTATGTAAGGTGAGCAGAAGATGCTGAATATTTCTTCATCTGCGATATGCAGGCCTAAGTTATTGGGATGCAAGCCCATGACGTTTCCCCAGTGCACATTCTCTCCTGCTTACCAAGAAGCCCTCTGAGGTTTTTGAAGTGTTAAAGTGGAAGAAGGACACAAAACTCCATTTCCAGTCCCGGAGGGGACGCTGATGTGTGCTGTCTGTGTATATGTGCCGTCATTTGCTCTAAAAGAAATATCGATCTTCCCAAGCAATATTCACCATCTCAGAGGAAAAACGAATGTAAAGTGGATTCAAACTATACTGTGTATGTTCACTGAAATGGAAATATAAAAATATAACAGTAGTCAGAGAATTTATCACTAAGAAAAGGAACTTCACAAAGGCAGAACTGGATGTAAAGGTATATTGTGAGCGTACATCTATATATATCTAATAGTCTCAATATATTACACAGCAAACGCGCACACACACACACACACACACCACAACACACCACAACACACACACAAACACACATATATATAAGGTTTGCAGCAGACTAAAATTAAATCTTTCAGTTTATATGTAAAGCCACTTGCCATTTTTTCAGTATGTGCCAGTTTAATAATATGCTCCCTCTGCTTTTATCAAATAGATTTTTTTGTGCAAGCAACTCATTTTATCCAACATTTGAGAAAAATTAAGGCCTTAAGTTGACTGCACTCCCACACATATACATACATAATAGTGATGGGCAAAAGAGAGAACTAAAGATTTATGTGAGTTGTTACTGCAATTGAAGAAATCATTTGGGAAATATTCTGGCGTTAAAAAATTTTAAATTCATACAAGTGCATCAAGAAATGAATTTGATTGTTGGTATCTTGCTTCTCACTTCTGTGCTATCAACTCGGAAAGTGTAATTTGCTTGGCTCATTAGCATGCATAATTACATGCAAAAATCTAAATAACCAAGAAATGACTTCTATGGCCTGAGCTCCTTTGAACTTATTGTGGTGTATGGTGACACGGTGCAGAAACGGTGTGGGTGGGGTTGGGGGGGGGGGGGGGGGGGGGAAATTCAGTTGATTTTCATGCCAAACGTAAGGGAATAAATGGCCAATGGAAAAAATGCATGATATAAAATTGTTATATCTTATCTAATGCCTAAAAGGCAACATGAAAGGATATAAGAAAAATCATAAAAAAAAAAAAAATATATATATATATCTATATATATATCTATAAAAAGATGAGACAGACAAATAGACAGATACATAGGTTATATAGATGCTATAAAATACTATACTGTGTTCACCATAACTAAAAGTTAGCTGCAGGCCTTAAGCTATTCATTGTGCTAAAGGTGAGTAAATTAAGTCTTTCATGTTGGTTATAATATGGCGTAATAAGTCACTCGTTAGATAAGCTTCAGTAGTTTTCAAATCTAATTTCAAAGGGAATCCCCGCTACTCCTTTAATGGAAGGGACATTTAATTTAAATGAACTGGGTAATTCCCTGCCCAGACCAAACTAAAGACAGTATGATAAAAGAGCATATATTTACAGATATGATGCTGAGCTGCTTTGATAATAGGGATTCTGATTAATCTTTTCTAGATGAATAACTCACAGTTATGGTAGTTATAAAATTCACAGTTGTTGTAGTAGTAGTATCAGTAAAATAAATCAAAATCAATTTCTTTTCTTTTTTTTGGACAGATGCTGACTGATTCTCATCTTTTCACAAGTTTTATTTTACTTTAAAATAAATACTTTAAAATACTTTAAATGTCCTTCCGTTTGGATTTGATGGGGTGATTTCACTGCCTGTTAAGCCATGCACAGCATATCCTGTCATGTGGTATGCACAGCCACATTCCCGAATTAATGGTGAATTTAACCATGACGCGAGGCATCAAAATGGGAATACTCCCTGCCAGCTGGTCAAGGGGCCAAGGGGAAAATGATTTATTTGACAAAGAGTCAAAGATCAAAGGCAATGACTAGCCAGGAAGCACCAATCTCCTACTGCAGCCGATCACAGAAGGAGCCTCCACCAATCAGCCATAGCAGCAGGACCTCTTCTCTAAGTTTTAATTGGTTGCTGTGTGCCGACTGGCCTTCACAGACGTCAAGCTGGAGGACATTACGTGTGGCGGCAGGGTCAGCTATCACACTGCCTTAGATGTTCTCACTGCATAGACACTCTGTGGTAAAGAGCAATGTGATAACAGACATAACTTCATAATGAGGCTGTCTCATCAAGTAATCTATTTTCTGTAACTTCCAGTTTATTAACCGCAATAGGTAAATGACTTGAAGAATAACAAAGTGCAGTAAACGTTAAAACAATTGGCGCAACAAACCAGTGTTTTTATGATTACGATAATGAATTAAAATATCATGATAACAAATATGATAACAATTAGCAACTGTTTTGCGACAGCTAAAGAAAATGGAAGCGGCTTAAACAAGAAGCCTGCTCTTGCATTAAAAATCCTGTGCATGGCGTGACTCTGATTTTAACCCCCACAAAGCATAAACTCACTTCAACAAAACAAAACAACACAAAGCAATACTTATAAATGATATCGCTGATCATAATGCCTAAAAGTAATATGAGATATTCCTAGAAAGAACAATACAGAAATTAACAAAACAAAAACAAACCAAAACGATATCACTGTTCATAATGCCTAAAAGTAATATGAGGTGATCTTCCTAGATAAACACATACAGAAACCATTCAAAAACAAAACAAACAAAAATATATATAATTGCTGATCATATTTCTAATGTTATATTGTTGCTTGGGGTTTTTACAACATTCTTTCTATTCTTCTATTTTTAACTTTACTCTGTCTGTATCTTCCATTTTCTTCTTAGTATATAGATATATTTTTCAATATATACAGTGGTGTGAAAAGGTTTTTGCCCCCTTCCTGTTTTTTAAATTTTTTGCATATTTGTCACACTTAAAAGATTCAGATCATCAAACAAATTTCAATATTACACAAAGATAATACAAAAGTAAATACAAAATGCAGTTTTTAAATTATGTTTTTTTTCAGGTAAAAAGCGTCAAAAACCTCGGTGGCCTACGTGAAAAATTAATTGCCCCCTCCTTTTAAATTGTGAAAGAACTGCAATTAAATACATTATTTTAGAAAGCTGAGTTAAATTTCTCTAGCCACACCCAGGCCTGATTATTGCCAGACCTTTTGAATCAAGAAATCACTTAAATAGAACGTGTCTGAACCTGTGGAGCATGCTTAAAGAGCAACACATTATGGCGCGATCTAAAAAAATTCAAGAACAGATTGAACAGTTGACATGTTTCAGTCTGGAAAGGATTATAAAGCCAATTCTAAGGCTTTGGGACTCCAGCGAAACACGATCAGATCCATTATCCACAAATGGAGAAAACTTAAAACAACGGTGAACCTTCCCAGGAGTGGCCAGCCAACAAAAATTACTCCAAGAGCACAACAATGACCCATCCAAGAGGTCATTAAAGGACCCAGAACAACATCTAAAGAACTTCAGGACTCACTTGCCTCAATTAAGGTCAGTGATCATGATTCAACAATAAGAAAGAGACAGGGCAAAAACGGCATCCATGTGAGAGTTCCAAGGCAAAAGCCACTGCTGAACAAAAAGAACACAAAGGCTCGTCTCTCATTTGCCAAAAAATATCTTGATAATCCCCAAGACTTTTGGGAAAAATACTCTATGGACTGACGAGACAAAAGTTAAACTTTTTGGAAGGCGTGTGTCCCATTACGTCTGGCGTAAAACCAACACAGCATTCCATAAAAAGAACATCATACCAACAGTTCAAACATGGGGGGTGGAGTGTGATGGTCTGGGTGTCTTCAGAATCAGAAATCAGAATCAGAAATAGCTTTATTGCCAATTATGTTTGCACATACAAGGAGTTTGTTATAGTGTCATAAGCTTCCAGTATACGGAGACAACAACAACACACAGATATTAAAAGTGAGATGTGAATAAAATACACATGCATAAATAAAAACCACAAAAAAAAGAATAAATTGTATGTACAGGTGTACTATAGATGGAATAGGAATAGAATAAAATAAAATAAAATACAATAAAGTTGTAGGGATGTACTAGGACTTAGGGTGATAAATAAGTATAAGGTTATTGCACATACAGTACTTTAATTGCACAATGGGGAACATTTAACTGTTCATGAGGTAGATTGCCAGGGGAAAGAAATCGTTCTTTTGCCTGGCTGTTCTGGTATTCGGTGCTCTGTAACGCCGACCAGATGGCAAAAGTTCAAAAAAGGAGATGGCTTGGATGTGATGGATACAGAGTGATTTTCTGAGCCCTTTTCCTCAATCTGGATGTATACAGTTCTTGGAGGGTAGGCAGGGGGGCAACAATAATCCTTTCAGCAGTCCGAACCGTTCTCTGTAGTCTTCTGATGTCTGATTTTGTAGCTGAACCAAGATCTTCAGGACCTGGACAACTTGCCATAAATGACGGAACCATGAATTCTGCACTCTAACAGAAAATCCTGAAGGAGAATATCTGGCCATCAGTTTGTGACCTCAAGCACAAGCGCACTTGGGTTATGTAGCAGGAAAATGATCCCAAACACACAAGCAAGTCCACCTCTGAATGGCTCAAGAAAACTAAATTAAGGTTTTGGAGTGGCCAAACCAAAGTCCGAACTTAAATCCGATTGAAATGCTTAAACAGTCCATTCATGCTCAAAAAACCCTCCAATGTGGCTGAATTAAAAAAAATCTGCAAAGAAGAGTGGGCCAAAATTAATACACAGAAGTTAAAGACTCATTGCCAGTTATCGCAAAAACACTTGATTGCAGTTGTTGCTGCAAAGCGGGGCACAACCAGTTATTAGATTTAGGGGGCAATTCCTTTTTCAGTAGGGGCAGGCAGGTTTGGACAGCTTTTTTCCCTAAATAAAATAAATAATAATTTAAAACTGCATTTTGTATTTACTTGCATTATCTTTGGGTAATATTAAAATTGTTTGATGATCTGAATCTTTTAAGAGTGAGGGGAAATTCAACCGCACAGGAGCTTGCTGAAACGTTCTTACTCTGCTATCATTGCGGTTGGCTGTGTTCTCCTAACTGTCTGGTTTGGTGTCCAGAACCAAATCAGAATCAAGAGACCTACAAACGGGGGGGGGGGGGGGGATCAGTCAGGACTGCGGAGAGGATTATTGGTGCCCCTCTGCCCAGACTCCAAGATCTTTACATCTCCAGAGTAAGGAAAAGGGCTAAAAAAATCACCTTAGACCCCTCACACCCAGCCCACTCAATCTTCGAACTGTTGCCTTCTGGTCGGTGCTACAGAGCACTGACCACCAGAACAGCCAGGCACAAGAACAGTTTTTACCCACAGGCTATATTCAGTCTGAACAATTAATCTTTCATAATTATACATCGTCCATCACAACTAACATCGTATATTTATATTAAACTGCACACTTTATAAATAACATATCTGCACACTTATATCATATCTGTACATTTATCTAAACAATAAAAAAAATGTCCTATACTTCTATTTTTGTATATAGTACATTATTCAATTTTTATTTTTTTTATTATATTAGTTTTATATTACATCCCTACTGTGTTATTCCTATGTATGTCTACACTATCATGTATGTCTGCACTATGTTTGTACTTTCTTCTACACTGGAAGCTCCTGTCGTCAAGTCAAATTCCTTGTGTGTGTAAACATACTTGGTAATAAAGCTCTTCTGATTCTGATTCTGATTTAGTTAGACACCTGGACACGTGCCTGCCTTATTGTTAAATATGACCTATTAATATAACGCCACAATATTAGCACTGCAACCTCACAACCATTCATTACTGCCAAGCTTGGAAACCAGAGAACCTGTCTGGCTTAACTCTGCGAGTGGAAGACTGAGCAGAAGAGATAGAAGAACGATTGTATTACACACCACAAGCCTGTCATTGTCTGTACCCCAATCCCCTGGTCTCTGGAAGGCAAGATGGATGGTTACGGTTATGGCCAACTCTCCTGGCATTTCACTCGGCCTCCCCTGACCTTTCCTTGCAGCAATGTTATGCACATAACCTATCGATCAACTCCTGACCACTGTCTCTCTGAGGACAAGTACTGTACCAGTGTGCTATTTATGTTCATTCAAATCTGCAATATGAGGATCAATGTTAGATTCATGACCAACATTTGTTATGACAAATTATTGGAGTTATGTAAATATATGTGCTTTGAAATATAACGGTTAGTTGAGACTAATGCTTGGAGATCAGTAGACAGACTGATCTCTTCAGATAGACAATTAGTAGTACACACTGTGCTGAAAGACTCATTAGCGACTCACATGCAGTTCATTACTGGCTTTACTTTGTGTTGTTCACTGTACCAATTCACAAGAATCAAACAGAAGAACAGAAAAAGTGTCCTGTCTTGTCCTCTGCCCCCTTTGTCTTTTTTAAATCTCTTGTATGCACTGAATGCAGACTAGCTACCTTGTTGTTGATTGAACATATAGGCTGTTTCCCATTTAGTTTTTGTGGTTTTATTTTTGAAAAGGGTAGACATGACAGCTACATTAGGGTCTATTGTATTCAATTTATGTTAAATAACAAAGAGGAGAAGATTAAATGTCACGTTATGCATATTTGGTACGACACATTTTACTTTGACTCGTTTATATTCATAGTTGCCTCAAGTGGCTTCTTTAAAAAAAAGGTGATGCATTACTTTTTAATTAATTTGAGTATGAACAAGATTGTAAAAATATATATATATCAGGTTTTATTTCACAATGGTATTAAGATCTTAAAGCAACATTTTTGGCAAGTATTGATAATTACTTGACTAAACTCTCAGATGTTTTGCCTAAGGGATTTTAAAATAAAATAAATTAATAAATAAAATAATTGCACAGTGCACTTTCAGTGTGACTAAAATGCTGCAGCGGAAATTACCGATCCATATCTATATTTGGCCGATCTAAATGAGTCAAACCCTTACACTGAAAATTCTGCCATTATCTACTCATCCTCATTTCGCTCAACACTCATATGACCTTTTTCCCATGAAAGATTAAAGGAGTTATTAAAGAATGTCAAAACTGCCCTTTTGAACACAATGAAGGTGCACATTGATCACTGGCTGCCAAGTGACAAGTTGTAATTTTGCTTGGTTTATTCATATTATATACAACACACACACACACACACACACCCCTGATGGCAAAGACTGCCACTGGCCATTTAAAATCTCTAAAAAAGCTGCAATTGTTGAACCCATATCCTTTCTACATGCATATTTAATTTAATCTGACACGGCATGCTGTGCTGTAATCAATGAAGGTAATCCTTATTGACACTGAATTGAGTTTAGCACTGCTGTGCTCCTCTACAGTGACCTTTTGAAGGACTTAACGAGACTAAGATGTTTCTTGTCACTTTATTTGCTCAGTGTGTTGACAGCAAATATGAGAGACAACCTATTTGTTCTGTCCCTGAGAACCGCTTTCCATTTTCTTTCTTTACTTCATGGTTGTCTCTGACCCTCAATAGTTCTTGGTGTTAAAGTCTAAGTTCACTTTGTGCTTTTGAGATGGTTATCAGAATTTCCTTTTGAGATGGTTATCAGAATTTCCTTTTGAGATGGTTATCAGAATTTCCCTCTTATCCTCAGCAGAGATTAGCAGTAGGCAGGTATGAAAATCCTCTACTGATTAGATGTCCTTTAGTCCTGACATCTGCCATCTCTCCAGCCATTAAATTCTGTAACTGTTGTTGACATCTCGGCCTCAGCTACATTTGAAATCTGTATGAGGGCCCAAGGGTTTGAGGATCCTTATCTGAACACAATCCAATTCCCTATTTCCATCTCTTCCTGTATGTGAGTGAAGATTTCAAACATAAGAGCTACCGTCTGCTAAAAGAGTCTCTTTGTCATAAGAGAATCATGTATTGACAAAATACATATATAAATACATTAAAGGTTTGGGCTCATTACAAAGAAATTCAATAATTCAATAAAAAATAATACTTGTATTCAGCAAGGATGCATTAATTTGATCAAAAGTGACTGCTTTCTATTTTAAATAAATGCTGTTCTTTTGAACTTTCTATTCATTAAAGAGATCTTAATTGTTGTGATTTTGATTGTTTTAGCAGCAACATTTTCCTGTTTGCCGCAATAGTGATATAACAACATTAAAAGTTTCTTGAGCAGCAAATCAGCATATTAGAATGATTTCTGAAGGATCATGATATGAAACTGGAGTAATGACTGCTAAAAATCTACAATTTCCATCACAGGAATAAATGCAATTTGTTTTAAATATACTAAAATAGAATAGTTATGTTTAAATTGTAAAAATCTAATATTTGTCTGACCTGTGAGCTTAAAGGATTACCATTATCTGTATGTTTATGTGTGTCTGATTGGGTTTAGTCTACTATCTAAATCAATCCATCCATCCATTTCTCTCTCTCTCTCTATCTATCTATATGATAAGTACCATATATATAAGGTAAGTCACTTATGCTAATCTTACTGACCCCATACCTTTGAATGGCAAGTTTCTTTAGTAGACTATTTAGTACACTAAAACTGTAAAAACTTAAATAATGTACATCCAGCGAACACTTTCTCAATAAATAAATAATTTAATAATAATAATAATAAAAATAATATTTATATATAAAATAAAATATGAATTGTTTGATCAAGCATGGTAATCATAAGAGACTTTGTTTTTCAAAAAAAAGTTTGATTGTGTTGTTGTTTGTTGTTTAGTTTGTGTGTGTGTGTACCTAATTAACCATATTTTGGGGACAAATTTGTACCCAAAAGTTAGTTAAACCTGACAAAATCTCCAAAAACCTTCTTTTGGGACGTCCTCATTTGTAAAACTGGTACAAAAAAAATAAAGTAAACAAAGTTTTTTTTTTTTTTTGTAAAAATGCAGAAAGTTTCTGTAAGGGGTAGGTTAGGTGTTTCGGGTTGGTGTACGGTGTAGAAAATACGTTTGGACAGTATAAAACACATTACGCTAGGAATGTCCCCCATGTAGATAGCGCGCGTGGTGTGTGTGGTTTGTGTATGTATGGAGGTATGTGGTGTGTGTGTGTGTGTGTGTTTGGTGCGCGTTTTTTGTGTGGCCAACTGAGGACCAATAAATTTGTATAATGACAAGGGTATGACATAGGTATTACAGGAGAAGGTGACTTTTCAGGACATTACCCCATGTCCCCACTTTTCAAAAGGCTTATAAATCACACAGAATGGAGTGTATTGAAAATCTGAAATAGCAGAAAGTTTCCTGTGAGGGGTAGGTCTAGGGGTAGGGTTGGTGTAGGGCAATAGAATATACGGTCTGTACAGTATAAAAACCATTACGCCTATGGGATGTCCCCACTTTTCACAAAAACAAACCTGTGTGTGTGTGTGTGTGTGTGTGTGTGTGTGTGTATGTGTCAATGATAACAAGGGACAGGGACAAGCAAAACAGACCTCAGAAACAGAAAAAGGGATTGTAGAGGGTCTGAGTGATTTGAGTTTTTTAAATATAGGGCTCCTGTCTTTACATATCTCATGCAGACAGTCACAATGTAGCGGCCTATGTGAGTGGACTCATCTTGCAGAAGTCCTCATTTTTTTCATGTTTTATTTCATCTGTGGGGCTCAAAAGAATTTGCGCTGTCTTCACATCTCCATCATTTCACCAGTGCAGCACTTGGGCAAATGACTCACTGTTCCTATCCTACAATACCTACAGGCGTAAATCAGCCTCAGTAGGATTAAGCTGAATGTGAGCAAGATCAAATGACTCTTGCAACTGTCTTCTCACATATCTTATTGGAATTCACATGGCTCTCTGCATGGTCCAGACTCCACTTTGCTTTCACGGACCAGGAGCTTTGCAAAAGGCTGCTGGCTGATTCTCTTATGGATGTAGTAAGGGGGATAGCTCAAGATCTCACATAAAGATCCATATACACAAGCAGTCAATAGTTTGGTCACACTTGACACAATGTATGTGTTGCACGATATTACAAAGCTTTTGGAAAAACTGAGTGTCACTAAAAATTACGAATGATATCATAGACTGTATCTCTATACTTACAATAATGATGCATTATTCCATAGACACCTCAGAACACAAAAGATGTACTCAATATCTGCATGCAGTGGAGATGAATGACAACGCTGTACGGAATTTTAAAGACAGTTTTTGGAAATGTCATGGCATTATGTGAGATAAGCAAAGAGAAAGGTCAGAGAGAATCTACTTTTACCTTCAGACCATACCGAGAATACTTATGACATGTAGCTTTTTAAAGATTTCTTTGTGTGAGAGTGAGACAGAGAGAACCTAATGCAGGGACTGCTAAGCACAAAGTATGCTAATGAGAGAAGAGTTCAAGTGGGTCAAGGCAAATGTGTTCTAACAGGGATCTCAGACATATCACCAGTGATGGTTTCAGTATAACACATGCATGTTGAAATAAAAGGTAACAAAGGTACAGTTAAATACAAGTGTGATGTTGAGACAAAAGGTTATAGAATAGGGAAGATTGTACAACACTGAGCCTACTGACTCTGAACAAACAATATTCAATGCCTATAAACCCACTCTCATCGCTCTAAACTCTCTTTCATGCAAATGGACACTCCATCAGCTGTGTTTCCTGTGAGGTTCACGAGCGGCAAGTAGGATGAGCCCTCTAGTACTCAATTCTGTCTGAAATGGAAATCACTTTGTGAAAAAAAATGCACCCATCGCTGCATCAAATATTGCATAAATTCCTTAGCTGGCTGTTATCTGTACTTCCTATTTGACATTTGAGAGAAACTATCGCTTTTTCCTCTTACTTTCTCCACAGGAACAGTATGGTAGCACAAACACTTCCACTGAGATCTGATTTAAAGTCAAGTCAAGTCACCTTTATTTATATAGCGCTTTTAACAATACAGATTGTGTCAAAGCAACTGAACAGCATTAATTAGGAAAATAGTGTGTCAATAATGCAAAATGACAATAGTAAACACAAATTTTTCAGTTAAAGACAGTTCATCATTCAATTCAGTGATGTCAACATCCAGCTCATTTTAAATAATATCTTTGCAATCATGTCAACGAAATCGCGGAAATGAAGCGTCCCCAACTAAAGCAAGCCAAAGGCGACGGCGGAAGGAACCAAAACTCCATCGGTGACAGAATGGAGAAAAAACCTTGGGAGAAACCAGGCTCAGTCGGGGGGCCAGTCTAATGCTTTCTAATTTAAAGCATTAGAACCAGCCTTATGGTGTATAAAAATAGCCCGCTCACTCTTCACATACGATGCTATAGTTGCCTTGTCCCATAAGCCCAATTGCCAATTGTGTAATTAGCGGTCAGTAGGTCAAATACGGGCTGAGGTGGGGCGGAATGCTGCCGAGGGCCAATGATTGACGGTAAGGGGGGGGGGGGGGGGGGGCCACTTCTCCATTGCTCCAGGGCACACTGTCAGCAGCATTATTCTCCTCCTTCCTCGTGCACTTTAGTCGATTCCCTCACCCCGACTGCTGAACATGCTCTTCCGCCGCACATAATTAAAGACCTCAACTTCAATCTACCATTTACCGGATATAAATTAACTCGCTGGCCACAGAGTCTCCTGCAACAATTTGCTAAACAAGGCGCCGTAGCTATTTGCATTCTTGTCCTATTGACCATCACTGCATTTCTGTGCATTTTTAAAAACAAAAGAAAACAACATTTTAAATTAAATTAAATGGGCACTGGTAAAGCAATATAATATATTTAATTTAATTAGAAATAATACTTATAATAATAAATAAGTATTAAATATAACTTAATATTATTACTGTGCCATGATATGGCCACTGTAATTTTTCATAAGCGGAACTTGAATCATTTGAAAAATAGAGGGGGCAAGAAATAGGAGACAGACACTCATACAGGGGGTCTGGATTTCATTTGTGTTCAGCTCATCCAGTTAGCATCTGCTAGCCTTGGCTTAGCTTACTCTTTGGCAGGCAGTCTGTCAGAACTATACAAGGCCCCCATGGCACACTGGGCAGAGATGATCAAATGTGTGTCTGAGAGCCAGTCAGTCCATCAAGTGTAAACTGAAATGCACTAAAGAGGGTGTCAACAGAATTTCAGAGTGTTCTCGCAACACAAAACAAGACCAAGTTTACACAAATTTAAATAAATAAATACATTTGCCTATGTTATAACACAAGATTCACTAGTAATGAATTTTTTTTCCTGCTTGCTACAAAGATTTCTAATATAGGGTGATCCAAAAATGTATCCAGAGCTAATGTTTGATTCATGTCCTGTTGGAATTATCACAATAAATAAATCTGAATTCCCAAATCATTTGAAAACATTGGAAGAAATTTTGCAGCTTAACAAACCAGAATGGCAGAGCTCACATAATATTCTTACAATAAGACCATTACAGGCTAATGCATTATACAGTAATGGTACCACTACTTCATAGTGCAAGTCAGGAACTATTTCAGTCAGTCGGGCTGTGTCAGCAGGGTTGAAATTGGTCACTAATGGCTTGCCTATATTAGGGTAAATGCCCACCTCAACTACGTGCCAAAATCAACTACCATGGGCCCTTGGCACCGCATTGCTCTGGAATGTTCCAGAGGGAAAGTCCAATGTTTTCTTCCTTTCACAACAGAATGTCTAGTTTGATTGTTTCCCTCTGCAACTTGACATTTCATCTATTAGCTATGTGAAGCATTCAGTCTTGAAACCCCAAAGAGAATAGCAGTACATTTTCACAAATGCAGTGACAAGTGAACACCAAAACACTATTTTCTTTCTTATTCTCTTGGTTTGAAATATGAATGAAGTACATTTACATATATCAGATTTCATTACTTTTCAACACTTGAAGATATAAGTTACTGTAAAAGGCAAGATGTGCTTCAAGGAGGGGAACATTTTTTTATGCATATCTCAAAAAAGTATGCAATTCAAGTAAACCGGCAGTGATCTATCGCTTGTCTTGCCAAAATAAAGTCATATTATATATATAATATATATATATATATATATAATATATATTATATATCTATAGATATCAATGTAGATGTGGCCGTTTAGTAGTCGGAATGCTAAAATTTATTTTTTCTCTTTTTTAAGTTTTGCCATTATCAGTGGTTGCCCATGGGGGCAGAGGGTAAAGTGGCTTATGATGTATGGAGGCATGAAATCCAGCTGCCAATATGCAAAATGGGTTGGATGTCATTATCTTTTAAGGACTAGTGATGTGAGAACTGCCAGTACGAGCTGGGAAATGGTCCATCATTCAGCCGAGTGCTCTTCCACCCCCTCAACATTATTGCGTGCTGGTTTCGCCTTTGCATGCAGGGACCTCTGCGCTCTTTTGGCACGACACGCAAATATAGAGTATAGAAACAAAGCTCTGATGAGTCTACCGCTTGTCTGGAGAATTAAATATTCGGGAGGATGCATGGAAAATAACACCCACTGACTGGTGGGTGTAATTAAGTGTTAGCTGATCAGCAAACTGAAGAAGCGAAAACTAAAAGAAACAACACTATAAACACGACAAACTACAAACCACACATTTACATACACACACAGGAATAGTGCATTCAAAAATTGAAATGCTGTTATTACTTACTCACTTGTCATTCATAACCCATATGCTGTTATTTTTGTTATACTGAACATGAAAAGAGAAGTTTCACCCCGTTTTTCCTTAGAACAGTGATCACATCTGTCAGGCTCTCCCCACAAGCACAAACGTTCGTCTTTGAGATGCGGAGAGGGGACAGAGAGACCTCGTGTCGGGGGTATACACCACTGTCAGTGAATCAGTAATACTGTAGTTTGTGTCAAATCTCTATCATTTGAATGCAGATGACTTGGAATTCAGTACACAAGTAGTATGCATTACTTTAATGGCACTGTTTTGGCGTTTTTATGTCTTGACATGGTCACTATGAACTAATGTTGTATGAAAAACCAATGCATGAAGATTCTCCTTCTGTATTAACCCACAAACAGCATGTGGGTTTGGAATGATGATGATGAGTATATGATGACAGAATTATATTTTTTGGGTGAACTATCTCTTTATGCATCACCATTTTGGAATGATGAAAGGGTGTTTAGGGTTTCAGACGCAATGGAACAGTCTTCTCATAAGGAGCTATCTGTGGACTAAGCAACACACTGGCTGCAGTCGCTTTGGACCGATGCACTATAACAATGTGTGTGCATTGATCCCAATATCGTAATATTGCAGTTAAAACGTTTCTGTGCCTGTGAATTATGAGTTAAAACACATCCTGGTCACATGCATGGAATCAGAAAAGGTGCAAACACCAAACATCCATACACACTGCATGTGCACACCCAGTGTAACACATGTTGTGCATAAAGCCACAAGTATTCCCAGCCCAGCCAGTACATTAGATTGGTTTTCCAAGTGTCAACTGTTTAAAAGAACAGTCTAGGTTCAATACAAATGAGCTCAATCGAAAGGACTTGTTGCATAATGGTGACTACCACAAAAGCTATTTTTGATGTTTCATGGCTTTTCTTTAAAACAAGCAAAACTCTGGGTTACTGCGAGGCACTTACAAGAATGGGGCCAAACCGTAAACATTAAAATACTCACTTTTTCAGTAGTACTCACATTTCAGTAGTATAGCCACAAGGCAAAAACATTATGCGTGTTAACATCATTATAGTTTATATGCAATTTTAGAACATAATGCCTTAAACCCAGAATGATACACACACACACACAACACACACACACTTATTTATTTATTTACTTTTTTGTAACAAATAATTGAGCTTAACGTATTGAACCTGGAATATTCCTTTAACACCCATAACAGCAACCAAAAGTGAGAACCTGAATCCCTAATTTGTTACCCACATACCATAGCCTGCATGTCTACATTAATGGATTCCGGTTGATCTACAATGCGTTCCTGTTTTCTGATCTACAGTCACCAATATCTGTCACATATTGAAATCTGTGTTAGCAGCTAAAGCGCTGTTCCATGATGCATGCTTCACAGCTCCTTTGGTCATTAATGTTCATTGACCCTGATGGAACGATCGCCATGCAACAGAAAAATCATTTATCCATAAACCCTCTGAAAGCCGAAAGTGCTACGCCCTCCACTCATTACAGAGCGAGAAGCCAAATAACCACTTTATTCCACTGGTCACCGTAACGATTTTTCTATGCCAGCACAATTGTTGTTTTATGCTCCAGGATAGCTAGCCAAATGCATTCACATGGTCTATTAGCAAAAAAACAAACAAATGTAGAATACAGTAAATCTGCCCTTCCAGACTTGCAAATGTATTCACTCATGCTATAACGGCACTCTACTTCACATTAACTGATGATATCTGAGGTGCAAAGTGCTGTTGATAAACCGACCTCTCTTTGATGCTTTTGCCGTTAACCCTGGCATGCCTGCGAGGGAGATGGAAGAACAGCATCTCCCAGCCCTCATAAATATCAGTAGCCACAACCTCCAGAGGAATTAGCTTTCTGCTGCCAGTTTTCCCTTGCGGGTGTATACTGATTTCACTGGAAAGAATGAGTGGCGAGTGGATGTTGTGCTTAGAGTGATCAAAACTGACCCGTTTAATCTTTCTGATCCATCTAGGCCTGCCAATCATCTTCTCTGACTTTCATACTTTTGACTTACGCAGTGCGCCTACGGTGTGCCCCGCGCTTGGATGTGTGAGAAATTAGATCTGTGGTGATAGAACTTATGATGACAGTGGCTTTAGGCTGCTTTATTGAAATGTACCACAGAACTGGCACAGAAAAGAGTTCAGGTCGCCTTACTTAATACGTAATACGGACTGTGCCAAATTTCTTATTCCCACAGCATTGCCAATGATAGTTTGCTCGATAGAAGTATTTCACCCCCGCAGCAGCTGTGCCAACAAATGATCTCAGAATTATATTCGGTGATTTACTCCGAGCTGTACCTTGGCAAACTGACTTCTTGGTCTCAGACGGACCGCCCACAGGCCAGTCACTGACCATCTGATGCATACTGAAACAAAAATGGAAAGCGTTGACTAAAATTGTCAGTTACACTCTGAGAAAAACTCATAATTTTAGGTAGTTAAACTACAGTCAAATCAATCTTTTAAAACAGTACTTAACTAGAGATTTTAAAACTGGAATGTATGCCGTAAATCTAACAAAACTCTGGATAATAGTAGGCAGAAAAAAGTGTTTAACAATAGAATTTGCTTTGCTGTTAGTACTGTGACAATTTTGGGAACAACATAATCAGTATTTTGTATTATTTATATTCTGTAATATTTATAAATGATATTGATTAACATTATTTATTTTTATAATTGTATTTATTAATGTTAATTTGAGCTTTTATTTGTATATTTTCATTTGAATTTAATTTTAGTTTAATTAATGTCTTTTTATATATTTCTTAAATATTTCTATGCAGCTTTCATTTATTTTTATTTCAGCTTTAGTTTTAGTAATTTAGTAAATCAACTTAAACTTATTGTTCTTCAGTTAGTTGGCAAGGCGAGTTTTTCATCTAATATTTTTATTTAGTTAATATTTTAATTACATATCAAACATTACAAATGGGTCTTTAAATTCTTTAGCTGCCACTACATTTTAGGAAGTTGCTCCCTCGCAAGGTATCAAAAAGTTTGAAAAGCAGGATATTGTGAGTTAGTCAGAATAAAATGCAATCTGGACCAGACTTTTTGCTGATAAAAGTTTAGTTGTGTGACACTAACTGCCTCTTAACTAGTGTTGAATTGCCTGATAAGCAAGGTGACAGATGTAGTCAGCGCAGCTGCTTCAACCACCTCAGGCCAATGGAATAGCCTCAAGAGACTCAAGCTAGGATAATAACATCAGCTCTTATTAAAGCTCCAAATTTAAATTCACATTTGACACCATAAATATCCTGAAGGATTAACACTGCAAAATAAATCTAAAAGTGTGACACAAACTTCAGAAAACATATATCAAGAGACAACTTAGCAAGTGATCAGATGCTTTCTGAATTACTGTACTGTACACAATCTGTAGATTCTGTCTATCACTGACTAGTTAACAGCAGTGAGAAATAAACCTGAGAAATAAATGTATTAGACTTATGGCTTACATCTGAATATCCCCATATACTGAATTGTGATACAAAAAGAGTTTGTACAACAAAAACCTTTTAGTCTTGCCCAGATGATGTCTTAGATCATTATTATGTGCACAATGAAGTTTAGACAATAAGACTTGATATTGCAGGGGAGAATTGTCTGTTGTTTCCTCTAGATGATTGATTCATCAACTGTTTCTCACTTTCATCTCTGAGCAATGTTGGAACTTTGTATTTCAGCAATTCTAATGTTACTGCCTCACTAGGATAAATTGTTGTTGTATTCCTCATTTGCAAGTCGCTTTGGATAAAAGTGTCTGCTAAATGAATAAATGCATATATAAATGATTGATGGCGCACAAGTTTCAATGCAAACGCTGGAATCAAACCCCACTGGCCCGAGTGAATGCATCACTGCCAAAAACCTGAACGCCATTGTGAATTTATATTTAATTCAATTATGTTTCTAAAAAGTATTTACATAAACGCAATCACATTCAACTTTTCCAGTTCAGTGTTGGGAAGTTACTAACAACGTAGCATTTTTCAGTAGTGTGATAGTAACTGTCGCAGTTTTCTTTTTTAGGAGTGTTTGACAATTGGAAAGTTCAAAAGAATAGTATTTATTCAAAAAAACAAAATCAATTTTGATCTATTTAATTTACCATCGCTAAATAAAAGTATTAGTATTCTATTTCAATGAATGAAAACTACTTTTTTGAAAAAGAAGTTATACTTATTACATTTTTAAAATATCATTACTTTACTAATAATTTAGCTATTTTAAATGTTTTAGCATCTTGAGAATTTGTTTTACAGCTAAACAACACTGTGGAGGGTTGGGTTAGGATAATATATAATTCAAATCCACTAACCTTCTAAAATATTCCACGGATTGGTAAACAACATAATATATGAGGTATACTGATATATAATTTATAATCAAATTAAGAGCAGAGTGTATGGCGAGCAGTAATTGTGTGTACAAGTAGCCATGCTGAACAAACCTGGGATACCAATTTCCTTCATAATAGATTTTCAATTATAATTGCAAAAATTGGTTTAATAAAATGCCATGGCTTCTAGTTCAAATAGAAATGCAGAACTGTTTTACTACACAGTAGTATATTTTGAGAATAACCACGTTTCTAAAAAGCACGTATGTACATTCACATTAGCGATCGTTCTATATAGTCACTTCAGGTGTTTAGCCCTTGGTGATTCTAATTCAATCAGTGAAAGCAGTGAAAGGGTCATGGGACAAATTCTTTCCAGGACAATCTTTAGGGGAGGTTTTATCTGCTGCTGGAGGGTAATGGACCTCTTACGGCTCTGTGGTAGATTTATTGACTATCTGAGGACCCCGATGCCCCTGATCAGTCTCTGCACACTACATCTGTCTTCACTTATTATCACACATGCATATGGAGTTTTGCATTCACCCTGTGTCTGCCAAAGTCCATTACCCACAAACCAAGCACTCTGGCTCAATCACAAGCAAGATAACATACAATTCACATATACACACATGATCAATGACATACGTAAGGGATAAGGTGTACATAGAGCATGTGCACGCACTTAAATGTAGTGTATATTGTTATGTGTGTACAGTGTATGTGTCAACAGAATAGCTGAAGTTCAGAAGGTGCGTTTGTATTACCGTTTCACATCGATCCCCTCTCTTTCCTTTCATCCTTTCCTCTTTCCATCTCCTCTTCCTACATCAAGAGTTCAAATGCTACAGAGACCTCTCAAACAAAAAGCTGCATACTGTATAACAGAAAAGTGCTGTTTTCAGCTATTCAAGTATATGACAATACACTGAAAGTAAAATCATAATTCTTGAATTGAGAGAACAAGTACACTGATGTTATGACAGTCTCTAATCGAAGACATGACTCCGATTTAGCAGCGGTTATTTAAATGTGCAAAGCTTTCTAACACATTAGGGTAAATTATGGCTGTTTTATCTGGGTGTGATAAACCAACCTGAATTTTCCCATAACTGGAAAAAAAGAGGATTCATTTGGAGAGTGTTAAGATACTAATTACATTTGTTACAATTAATAAACCGCTACAATTTTCCGGTTGGCAGGACATAATTTAGGATTCCTCCATCGGCAGAGGCACTGCTGTGAATTTATGACTACAGTATGTGGAAGTTACTGTTGCTTAAATTAAGAATATGAGAACACATCTTCTGGAAAGTACATTGATCTCTGAAAAATATGTAACAATTTTCATACCAGTGCGATGCATTGTATGATATAAAATTGCAAGACTTTTGTATTATCTGCAACAGCAGGGTCCAAAACATGAGACCACTAGTCAATTTTTTTTTTTTTTTTTATTAAATGTAAATTTGAGTGATAAGTGACTAAAAAACTTTAAGAGCAAAAAGCTTCTTGTACTTCAGTTAAACCTTCTGTTAAAACACTTTACCAGAGGTCAGAAAGATCAGATATTTGCTTATTTGTTTAGTAACTTACAAATAGTTATCAATCTGAAATATCTCTTGTTAATTTTACATTAAAATGTTCTTTTGTTTAAATTTTGGTCTACGCTGTAAAAAAAAAAAAAAAAGTTACCTTGAAGAGCATTTCTACCTGATGTAAACCAAGAAATTTGATTTGTTGTATAAATAATAGATTGATGATTTTGCATATTAGAATAATTTGTCTGAATTAACCAGTTAATTGACAGTAGATGTCACCACTTTAGGTTAGTTTGTTTTCAGTGTAAAGCATGTTCACACCAAGGACAATAACTATAATGTTAAAGATAAAGTTTTAAAAATAATTCTAAATTTAAAAAAGTAGCAGAGTCCATGCCACAACTATAATGATAACAGCACAGAGGAGCATTATCATTGTAATCACTTTTTTTCCAGCCAATGAATGATAAAAACATTTACAGCCAATCATAATCCATCCTGCTTTAAAGAGCTTGAGCATTTAAGCGGCACATGACCAAACTGCAGCGTGTGCTTATAATTAACAGAATGTTATCATGCATTGGTGTGGATGCTAATATAGTTATCATTATAGTTATAATTTTTGGAGTGAACAGGCCTTAGCTCTTTAAATTTTATTTTCCAGGTTTGAATCAGATTTTGAATCCCATATTTTCATGTGTACTGTCAGGGTTTTCCGGGTAGAGGGATGGAGCGAGGAGTCAGTATTGCGGAAAATGGGCTTTATTTTTAAAATAAAACAAAACAAACAACAAAACTACCCCGAGGGGGAAAAACAGGATGGCAAGGCAAGGCAAGACAAGGCAAGCAAGGCAAGGCAAGGCAAGGCAAGGCAAGGCAAGGCAAGGCAGGATCTGGACACATCCAGGGATTGACGATGACGAACTGACGCACGACTGCAAACACAAGGAGCATAAATGGAGAGCAAATGAGGAGGGTAATGAGGGATCACATGTGGGACAAATTAACTAATAATCAGGTAACAAGATGGGAGGGGTCAAGACAATTGACATGAGCACATGGCACACCGAATCAAAGACAAAAGCCATGTGCTCACACAAAACAAAACACAAGCACATGGCCAGCAAAACAAATCACAAGCCATGTGCTAGAACAAGAGACACGAACACGCAGCTAATGAGAAAACTCATAAGCCGCGTGTTCACACAAGACAACAAGAAAAGCACGCGGCTGAACACAAACCGCGTGCTTAACAAAACACCACACACGTGGACAGAAGAGCGCACGGCTGAGCGAACTCGAGACCGCACGCTCCCACAACAGACAGAACATGGAGCGCGAGTGTCCGGACCCCGACACGAAACCGAAACTCAAGACATGAATGCCGGGATCTGAACACCACGCTCCAACATGAAACAGTACACACAGACGAGAGCGCACGGCTCGAGCACACTCGAAGCCGCACGCTCACATGAAAACAATGACATGACGCAAGTGTCAGGGCTCTGTCACAAAACTATGAATTCCCCTAGACCGAAGTGACAGAACCCTGACAGTATCAGTCTTTTAGATCCAACTGTATATTATACAAAAAGGTTTGGAGCGTGTTACGTTTTTCAGTGGCCATGGTTTCGTGTTCAAATTAGATTAGTTTTGCAGTCCAAACTATTGTGACATAAATTGCGTGCATGCCTTTAAACTACAACAAGCCTGCTTTTCAATTAACAGCTAATTTTTCTCCTCCAGGAGGATGTATATCATCGCTATTTTTCAGGAAACGTCCAACATAGGCACAAATATTAATAAGGCTGAGATAAAACATTTAGATCACACATTTTTCCTAATGCGGTCACTCCTCCAAACACTTGAGGACCTGTGGTGTATATAATCATGATTTGAGCACTTGTGGTAATTGGTTGCCCATATGAGGTGACCATGGCAACGATGCTGGAATGTGTCCTCTGTGTGTTCAGTGTTTCTAAAACTCATCCTCTCATTAGCAGTGAGAATGTTTTATAGGTGTGTGGGAGGTCTGTTTGCACAGGGACACACTTTCCCCTCAATTACCAAATGAGTTTGCACAGGCTCTGGCAAGAAACTCCTGAAAACTCTGCAAGGACCTGTGCCGGACATATTTAAGGATGAGGCATGGAGCTAATAGTATCAGAGCAATATGCAGATGTGTTTTTATGGAGCGGTGTTAATCTAATAAGAAGCCAGTGTAATTATCTTGAGTGCGAGTAGGTCTCTCTCTGTGTGTGTGTGTTTATGAATGGTGTTTTTTTGAAAGTGTGATGTATAAGCAATTACACCCACTAGAAGGCTGAAATGTGTTTATGGTGATACAACAGCTGGACAGTCAGGCTTTAAAGGGACACTTCACCCAAAAATGAAAATTCTTACCATAATTTACTCATGCACCCTTTTGTTGTTCCAAACCTGTATGAGTTTCTTTCTTCTGTTGAGCACAAAAGAAGATATTCTGAAGAATGTTGGTAACCAAACAGTTCGACTTCCACAGTATGGAAAAAAAAAATACTATGGAAGTTAAAGGCTAATGTCAACTGTTTGGTTACCAACTTCAAAATATTTTCTTGTGTGTTCAATAAAAGAAAGAAACTCATACAGTTTTACATTTTTAGGCAAACTATCTCTTTAAGAGATCACCGATCCCCATGTGCGCAGATCTTCGCACTTGCACAGTATGAACCAGTTGAGCTGTGGAACGCGAGTCTGGTTTAGATGGAAAAATTGCTGTTTTTAATGATCTAGCATAGGTATATTAAATAAGGCATTGATGAGTCTTAATTATCCATATGTTATTTTGCCTAACTCTGAAATAAAAGCTGGTGATTGTGGCTGTTTGCTTTGACTCCTCGTGTGAATGTTTTCCCTCTGTTGCCATTGGAGAACATCTGCTTATATTAATTCACAGACAGTGCAACTTATTAATTTGCCATAATGCCGTAACACCTGCTGTAAAAGAAGCTTGCAGAATTTGAAAATTACACACGTGTGTAAATGTACATACAGTACATGTATATTAGTGCATGAGTTTGTTTGCTAGACCATCACACACGTACACACAGAGAGACATATACAACCCCTCTGCAACAAGGTATTGTTGAAATTGCTTTCACATTAATGCTCTTTCACGGCTGCATAATTGTTTCACTGATTAACCTGCCATGCTTGCATGTTTTAATTAAACAGATTTTCAGGATTTATGCCCTTTCATTTATTTATCTCCCATCTTACAAAATGGTCACCTGGGGCATATTTTTTGGTGGAATTAAATGTGGTTTAATTATTTTCACGGGATGAAATTGCTCATAAACATTCACACATGGAAGTTTGTGGAGCTCGACCTCATTAAAAGTTTCTTGCATGCTTCTTTTTTGTCGCTTTGTCTATGACACACATTTTGGCAGGCAGATCAAATGCAGTAAACAAGACAGATGCAATAACTGTAATGTAAGAATTGTTTCAAAGGTTGGCTGTCTTTATGTGAAGAAGAAGAAGAAGAAAATAAAATAAAAAAGGTCTCACTCTTGAATGAGTAGGTAGTTTGGTCAGACAGACTCTTACGGTTATTGAAGAAGTAAAACTCCAAACAAGCAATAAATGCATGAGTGAAATCAGACAACTGTAATGAGCACAGATGCATGATGGGTTATTAGTGATGGTTGCAAATCAAAGCATTCATATTACTATTCCTCATACTACTACTACTATTTCCAGGCAAAACGTTAAGTAATGCATGCCACACATACCATGTGGCTTAATGAGGAAAGATATGGTATGCAAATTTTGCATTTAAAAAAAATAATAATAAAAGCTGTTATTTTGAACTTTCTATAACGTGATAGATTTTCTATTAAAAAGTACCACGTTTTCAATAATATTCAAGTAATTAAAAAAAAAACTTTATTTTCTTACTGTTTTTACTGTATTTTTGTACAAATAAATGCAGCCTTAGTGAGCATAATAAGAGACTTCTTTCAACTTTTGAAAGGTAGTGTACCTATCTAGTCATATAATTAATATTTTCCTCTCATATAATAGAGCATATCAACTAAAATGATTTGTAGTAGCAGTGGTTGGAAATTCACAGTACATTTTTTCGCTTACGTTTGAATTTCCTCGTCCTGGGCTGCAGGCACACATTATGGTAAGAGTAAGGCAGGTGGTGGGGATTGCTGAGTAGGTGTACCCGAGTCACACACAGCGACGAACGCCGCGCCCCGCGGGGAGCAAATGTCGGGAGCGAGGGGAGATTCAGCCGGGCGCAGGCGTCCTATATCAGCGCACACGGCGGGACTGCGCGGGCGCCAAGGGCTTTCACTTTTACTCCCGGGGGTCCGTGGAGGAAAGAATGTGTCCACAGCTGGACGGCACATTTCTTCCTTTACTCTGAATAATGGATGAGAACACAGAATACTGGAGAACCAACCTAAATCCTCAACAGGTCTTTCATGTTCTCAGACTTTCTATAAAATTGACAATATTGGGGTTTTGAGAGCTTTGCCATGTAAACAGATGTTAAATCAGCTTTAAATCAGGAAGAGTTTGGAGTGGCTATGTGAATGATTTCATCTGGGCCTTGTTATATGTAAAGAGTAGAACAGCAGCCGAATTTCTGCCATATTAGGCCTCTATTGGCTTTTCGAGAACCGCCACTTTTGGATAACTGCCTTTGATGGCTCAGAGGGTGATTCTGCACCTGTGGGATCTAAGTGAATGTGAGTGGTTCTCAACAAGAATCTTGTTCCATGGTCACACACATACAGAAAGAGCGTGAATGATAGAACTTAGATGCTTTGGAAGAATTCGTCTCGGGTTACTTATGTAACCATGGTTCCCTGAGGGGAACGAGACACTGCGTCCTCTAGGGGTCGCTATGGGGAACGCCTCGTCGTGACCCGTGTCTGAAGCCTACATTGAAAAAAAAACCCAACTTGTTTGGCCGGCGACAGCCATGACTTCACTTATCCGTCGCATAGTACAAAATCGGGCGCCTTGGTTTTAGCCATAATCAGTCACTTCTTCGTCTGAAGCTTTGGTGTTCGCAGCACTGCACAAAGCTAGAGGCGCGTGTCTCGTTCCCCTCAGGGAAAGAATGGTTACCTAAGTAACCCGCGAGACGTTCCATTTTCGTGGAAACTTGGAACTGCTGTCCTCATAGGGGTTTCGCTATGGAGGTGAACGGTTGTTTTATTATACCCACGCCGCCATGCTGTGGGGAGTGCAAGCCAGAACCATGGCGGGCCACTAAGTACCAACTACACCATATCGTTATGGGAGTTGCCCCTGTCCTGGACTTGATGGCTGTCAGTGACATTACTCCCTGTGGCCAGATGCCTAGGCTGCCAAGGGACATTACTAGAGCCTCACAGTGTGCAGGTCCCACTGGGACAAGATTGGTAGTAGAACCCAGGCTACCAATAGTCTACCACGGGAATCAGTCTCTCGAGATTAACCTCTGGTGTAATGAGGGCGGCTGGCTCTGTGCCCAGAACTGCGGGACGGCAGGGGCCACCTTACCAGCTGTGCCAAAAAAAGCCTCCTCGGAGGTGGCGCCAGGGCCTAGAATCCTGAAGGATTCCTTTACGGGACTTACGACCAAGAGCCTACTTATTGGATCAATTACTAGTCTTGGTCTGTCACTCAGGGCTACCTCACTTTGCAGAAGGACCTGTCTCAACAGGCCTCTAGTGGAAACACCCTGTCAGAGCAGGTATTTGGGGATACCATGAGGAGTGGGTCCCAGGTGGAACCGGGGTTTTAGACCACTCAGAAGAAGAGAACGAAGCTGTGCGCGTAACTCGTACCATATAGGATTTTAGAGAAGTGGACAAAGTAGAACGTGCGCACTTACCACATTCGTGGAATTTTAGAAAAGTGGGCAAAAGATACCGTGCCCACTTACCACCATGTGGATTTTAGAATGTCCATATGTAGATGGATACAACCGTTCTAGGGGGTTCTGCGTGGCACTTCTGGAGGGCAGCCTATAGATGGAGCTCTGAGTAGTCATCAGTCTCACCTACGGCTATCACGCTGGCGTGGCTAGCCGCGAACCTGTAGCTGAGGGAGCAGACATCCATTCAGCGGGAGCTCGACCTACAGCAAGTTCCATTGGTGTGGAACGGTTAGCAGTTATCAGCTGGGGGAGCAACACGCCCAGTTCTCACCGAGAAAGGGACTCGACCCGCAGCACGTTCCAGCTAGCGGAACCAGCTAGCAACAATCTCGGCGTGGGAACCCACACCTGGTCCTCAGACGCCCAGGGGGCTCGACCCTCTCTACTAATGCCGGGTTTTCCCCGGCTGGCAGTAGCTCATTCTAGCTGGGGGAGCCCAACCCACCTCTCACCGAGAGGGGGGGCCCCCAACCAGCAGCCTGATTAAAAAACCCAGAGGGGTAGCATACTGCAGGCTAGCCACATCGCCAGCGCATCAGGGAGGCGGAGGACGGCCCAAACCTACTGATGCAGCTGGTACGAGGTCTTTCTGGAAGACAGCGAGCTCAAACCTCTCATGAAAGAGGCACCTCCGTTTTCCCTCAGCTGAGGAATACTGTCCCCATTCCAGGTGACCCTTTCCTGAAAGGGGAGCAGTGCTAAACATTACCACGAGGACAGCCCATGGAGCGAGGGATTCAACTCCTCGGAGAGGATCCTGCTCGTCAGACGACACCCTCTTAGTACCCCTTGATATCGAGGGGGGCAGTGCCTTCTGAGTGCGTCGATCGAGACACACTGGTTGAGAGGAGCCCAGGAAATCGGGGCCTAACCCTCTCCGAAACAGGGAACGAAGTCAGAAACGCGTAACCCTGACCATACAGGATTTTAGAGAGGTGGGCAAAGAAGAACGTGCGCACCTACCACTTTCGTGGGATTTTAGAGAAGTGGCAAAGCATAACGTGCACACCTAACACCTAGGTGGAATTTTAGACGGGTGGCAAAGCCTAACGTGCCCACCCACCACTTACGTGGATTTTAGAAAAGCGGCAAAGGATAACGTGCACACTTACCACTCACGTGGATTTTAGAAGGTGCGCAATGAGCACTCTTAGGGTTCTATTGTCACCCGGACGTACTGGCCGGTCGGGAACAGCAACTCCAGCACCCTCCTCAGAGGTGAGGGGAGTGCTGTCTCCAGGGTGTGTCGCCAAGACACACTATTTGAGTGGCACCCAGGGTACCGGGGTGTTACTCCACTTTAAACCAAAGGGAACGAAGACAGCACGCGTAACCCTTACCTTGACAGGATTTTAGAGAAATGGGCAAAGAAGCCCGTGCCCATTTACCACCTAAGTGGAATTTTAGAGAATGGGCAAAGCAACACGTGCCTATCTACCAGCTATGTGGATTTTAGAAAAAAAATGCGCAAAGCTTCACGTGCACATCCCCCACTCACGTGGCATTTGGAGAAATGCGCAAAGCCTTGCTTCACGTGGACATTTATCATATTATCTGGAATTTAAGTTCATGGAAACCCGACCATATCGGCCAGCCGGAAGAGGCCGGCTCGCACATCTCAGTAGTGATGGGAGCCCTGCCTAGGACAGCTTACACAGGAGGATCCTGGTGATGCCCCCGTACCTCCTGTGCCTCAGCAAGAAGGAGTACGCCGGTGGCCAGGAAGCCCCTCGGGGTGACCCGGCCCGTCCGGGTGCCTTGCAGCGTAGCACCGGGGGCCTGATGTTCATGAAGGCTCCCGCAAGAGCCCGTAATCGGCCGCATGATCCAGGAGGTATGAAGCCGAAGCCCGGCTTTTCTTACCGTCTGGATGTATGTCGACGAGTGACACGCCTACTGCAAGTAGAGCACCTGGCTTCTGAGCCCAGCAACGGCACCTCATTGAGGGCGTCTAGCAAGGGACAAAACCGCACAGGTCCCGGGAAACACTGCAAGGAACTATAGAAGGTTACACACACACAGCCATCTCGGTCTGTCCTCGATATACAGATATCATGATATTTGGATCGTACTCACCCCCATGACTTCTGTGCTGGAGCTCTGCTCCGAGGATCTTTCTGAACGGATCATCCGCTGCAGGTAACTTTACATATATTACACATGACCACCCCAGTCTCTCATTAGTATACACTCTCATGACCTATGGATCATACTCACCCACCACGAGCCTTGTTGCCGGGGCTCTGTTCGGGGATTTTTGACCGGACCATCAGTCATGCGGTTACTATGATCTAGCCATAGAACCACCAACAACATCATGGGCCCAGTAGGAGACTGTTTGAAAAGGTTTTACAGCTAACCTCGGTCAGCTGGAGATGGTGGTCATAACAGGGGAATTGGAAAAAGGGGAGGACAGGGTAGATGTTGCACCCTCCGCGGGAGAGCGTGAATACCTAAGTAGTACTCTGACCCGGACGAAAGCGCTGGAGCCTTGCCCAGGTCTCACCCCTCGGGCTTCGCCTGCCTCCACTTGACCCACGATACTTCCTACCCCCACCCAAAGGTGGAGGCGGGGCGCGAGTCGCGACACTAGCCCTCTGTGCCCGTCTCTGATCCTCAAACCGAGACGGGCCAGGACCCCTGGTTTGTTCGGGCTCAGACCTGGGCCTTCGTGGTATGAAGGATTTGAACGCTGCTGAGCGCGACTTCGCCTCCCTGAATTTGTCGACCACCGTCTCAAAGGAGGTGCCAAACAGTTCAGAGGGCGACTGACGGTGTGGTCTTATCGAGAAGAAAAGCCTTTCTTTTCCCGATTTGTCCGCCAAATTGTACCCCACAACTGCGACGCTCGTGCACACCATAGCAGCCATCGCATCTGCCATGGCCGGGCTGCAGGCTTATGTTAGCCCGGAGGGCCAAGTCTGGTGGTGCGCCGCGGCTCATTGTAGTTCCGCAGAGGAAAGGCTCTGCCTAATCACAGGTCCTTCAATCAGGTCAGGCATGATAGGTGCCGTGAAGCATGCGCATAGTGTGCAACGACTGTATTGGCTGGCCATCTGTGCCTGGATTCTGCGCTGGGGCGTTCCGCTCTTGCCGTTGTGCGGAGACTTTGTGGGCTTGCAGGTGTTATAAACAAGGTGCACGGATGGCAAGGAGGGAGTTTTGGGGGATGACGTCTCCCCCAGAGAGAGATAGCTGGCAAGCGTCTCTTCCACCGGGGGCATCATCCCATAGCCGCTTTCACGCATTGACTCGATATTCGCATAACTCTTATGCTGAAACCGGTATACGCGTGAGGAAAACGGCTTCTCCCATTCCTTCTCGATCTCAGTATGGAGGTCAGGAAGGAAGGAAGGCTCACTTGAGCTGGAGGTGTATGGCCGGAGAGATAACGTTCGTCGAGGCGACCTCGCGACGTCACTTCCCTGGCTCGTTTCCACGGTAATTCGAGCCTCACCATGGCCCAATCCATTACCTCTAGCAGCTCACCATACACAGGGCAGGTGGACTGGGAAAGCTCAGACTCGGCTTCTTCACTCTCCACATCCATACCTTGCTCTTGTTGGGCTGGGCCCAACTGATCACTGGCCCCTGGATCAGATGATATCAAAGAGAGGATATCATCGTCCAGTTGCTGTCTCTCGCCCGACACCGATGCGCAGAAGAGGGGAACCCCCCCTTCAGCCTAATCGGCTAGGTCCACCTGAGATCCCCACGAGCTAATTCTCCTCGTGCCTGCAGGCAGCGGCAGGTCCGAGCCGCACCGGGAAAACCGATGGTGTCCCTCTCCTACTCTGCAGAAGAGAGACAAAAGTGAAAGGAGCTTTTTCAGCGAAAAGCTCTCGCCATGCACGCAGATTGCCTCCTCGAAGACAACGCGTGCGTGCTCCTCGCCCAGTAAAAACATAAGTGGATCGATGTGTGAATGTCGGGTGTCAGCAGGAACGATGGCAAGGATGTGTACCACTTCTAAACGCTCAGCGAGTGCTCGCCATAGGTAGAAAAATGAAATTAGTCTACTTGCTTTGGAAGTGCACGCTTCATGAACAAACGGTCAGTGAAGACGAATAAGAATGAGATGGCATGCTACGGCGCCTATTGTGTATAGTTGCGACTGGTATTGGAGTGGACGTCAGGCTGTCGCCGGCCAAACAAGTGTGTTGGTTTTTTCAATGTAGCTTCAGACCCGGGTTCACGCCGAGGCGTCCCATTAGCGGACCCTAGTGAGGACGCAGTTCGAAGTTCCACGAAAGGGAAACACACTATTCTTTAGAATTTGGTTAGGAATTATGTGATGCAAGTTTGTTGTGCTGTAGTCTAGTGTCCATTGTGTTTATGAGTTTTGTTTTGTTTTAGTCATGAGAAATTGAAATGGCTACACCTCACAAGAAGTACTGTAGTATTGACATATGAATCGGAATGACAAGGAATTTACTGAATTGCAATCCTGGGAAATTAGTGTTCTACCAATTAACACCTATCTATATCATTCTATCCTATCATTCTCTCTGTCTGTAAGACCCATGAATCTAATTTTCAAATGAGGCTTTGTCAAGCCAACACTTTAACTCTCACCCCGCTCACGGTCATTTTCGCAAACATGTAGGACTTGTTTTTATGGGAACACAAAAGAAGATATTCTGAAGAATGCTGATAATCACAGAAGAAAGGAAGTCATACAGTTTTGGGACAACATGAGGGTGAGTAAATAATGACTATCCCTTTAAACAAGGGACTTAATCAGGTTGTTTCAAAGAATGTGCCTGTTTGTCTACCACTTTCGATGAAAGTGGCAAATAAATAATCTACTTTAAACTCATTTTACACACAAGTTATTTTCCTACATATAACTGTCATATACAAAAAAAGCCTCAGCGGAGCCTCCGAGATGCTTCATAAAGTACAATACATTAAAACCACAGAAGCTACAGGTGCGTTATTCTACGAAAATAATGAAGTGTGATGAACAAGCATAGCAGGTCACCAAAATACTAGCAGGTGCACAGCATGAGTCATAGGCTCTTTTATAAACATTGTTAAGAACGTTGAAAAATTCAGAGCAATTTTGAGAGCAATTATCTTGATATTCAAGAACAGCTATCCCAAATTTCCTGGAGATGTGTTGTGTTGTTTCATGTGGAACACTATGCCGATAATTTAGTTGACAAATTATTTTCGTCATAATTCTCGTCAACGACATTTTTGAATGACAAAAACTATGATGAAAATTTATTGACATTTTCGTCAACAAATAAAAACGAGACGAAAATGTTAGGGAGGGACTATTTGGGAAGAGATTCATTCAGAACGAATCTGCTGCGTGATTCGGAGGTTAGATGCGTACATGTGAACCGGCGGGACAAAAGCTAACATACACTTGCTGCATGTCTCAAAATTTTTTTAAAATGTCAATATGTAGGAGTAAGAGAAGAGCAGAGATATGGATAAATCTGACGACGCAAAAGAGAACTCAATTCGCTCTGGTTTTCTGAGCGCAGACACTGAAAGCATACACACACAGAAAGAACGTATCACAGCGGGCTGTTAGTACTCTTCAGGTCGCGATGAACGGAGGAATACACACAAAAGATGCGATGTCGGTTTTGACGAGTATTCAACGTAAAAACAGTTGATTAAGTATAATCTGTGAACGTAAACAGTAGGAGGAGAACGTTGTATCCGTAATTGCATCAGGAAGCTGTGCATGCGGTTTTAAGGTGACAGCAGCCTAATCTTAGTGATTATTGGTCAAGAAGTGATATGATGTTACTCAAGAAACACAGAAAGACAGAAAATAATGGCAGCTCTGTGCCTGAAAACTTGTAGCAGCCCTAAAGATTAATATAAATTATTGAAGGAACATAAATAGTCTGCTTGAAAGTAATGAAGAATAGGGAAACGATATTTGCTATATAAGAAGCTAATTAGGCCTATATTAACCTTGGTATTTCATTCAAAGAAGGGTATGATTCTTGTTCGTGTATGAGAATGTGGTTTTATTCACTTTTAACTAAGGCGTAGTGATTGTTGTGTCGCCACAGGAAATCTGTGTCTGTCATGATAAAACCTTAATATTAAAACTATGAGTTTGGAAATTTTGGAGAAATGCTTATTAAATGCATTACACTGTAACTAAACCTGTTAGATTTTAGCCGACTAAATTTACTACAGATTTAGTCGACTAAAATCTTATGACATTTATTCTACTAAAACTAGACTAAAACTAAAAACAATTCAGATGACTAAAATATGTCTAAAGCTAAATGGCATTTTAGGCAAAAGACTATGACTAAAACTAAATCAAAATTTGCTGTCAAAATGAACACTGGTACTCATATATACAGCTGGAATCTCCACCTGCTAAACAGAAGGAAAAAAAGACCTATAAAGACAGCATTAAAGTTGGCTAATCGTCACTGTGCAATTAAGCTGGTTTCAGATTCACCTAACCCTGATCAAGCATTGGACGGACATAGATAGACAGACAGACAGACAGATAGAGAGATAGATGTTTATCCTACATAATCACAAAAGGCTGCGGTATCAGCATGCCCTCAAGCCAGTTCCTAAAACCACTACATAATCATTATTTGATCAATTAGATCTAAAGCCTTCAGGTGAACCCCAGGCCCTGCATAGCCGATTTCCGAACAAGTGTGCTCTGCAGATCACTCTTGTATGCAAGGGTTGTGGACATGAGATGTGTTCTCGTTGTCCCTATTACCTTATGCTAAATTCTAGATACTTGCAGCTAGCGCCTGCCTTCTTCCCTGAGCGGAAAGGGTAAATATAAAGACACCTAAAATTATGCAAGGCGCGCATGAAAATGTCAGGGCTAAATTCAGTATTTCTTCCATTGTCTCCCTGGCATTTCAATGTTTTATGCATTTTATAATTAGGTAGAGGCTCCAGAGGGAATGGAGCGCAATAAGACCGTGCATTGCTATAGCTGTCTGGGGTGTCACTACTCAGACCCTGGGTTTATTTGAAAGGCAAATTTCAAATGTGAAGCCAGTCAAGGTATTTGAGAATAAAAGGTTGACCATATCTGCGTCCATCTGCTGTTGCTACTTAAATGTGGCAAACAGCAAGCAATTGGTGTGTGTAATGCGACTAGCTGAAAGTTGGTCAGTGTCAACTGTGGCAACGACAGCATGTGACTGATGGATAGATAGATAGATGACCTCAACTCCAATTTAGTAAACTGACTTTTTCAAACAAACCAAATTTGACATACAATGGCTGAAATCACAATTTGTGCAAAGAGCCTATTTATCAATCACAAAACATGTTATGGAAGTCGCGGTCAAAAATGAGCAAAGCGTTCTATGAATGACAAAGGCCTGAACAAATTTTACATGAAGCTGTTATTCTAAATTTGACAAATAGCATGGCATTTACCTTTCTCAGGAAGCCGTTAAAACTAGATCTGAGTAAAAATGCAAGGCATGATGAATGTGTTCTGTGTACAAATGCCGTTCATCATGTACTGCTCTTATTTGCTTGTACTGTTAATTTCATTTATTATGTTTTGTCTCTTATATTTGCCTACTTGGTTTAGCATTTGCCATTTTTAACACCTATTTACAGTCAAATGTGGGCGTATTATTAGTTCAATTTTATTCTGTTGCGCTTCTAATACATTGTACATTTAAATGTTTAGCAATGTTTAATGTAATCAATTATGAAAAATAATAGCAAAATAAAAGTAAATTCAGAAATAAGGGAATCTCCAGGCATTTGAATAATCAAGGTGTTCATAGCATAACCAATTTATAATTTTTTTTATTGACTGTCAACCCTAATATTTAGTAGTAATAGTAATATTAGTACTACTACTACTAATAATAATACTTGTATTTTACCTTACAGAAACAGCAAGAGTTGGACACATTATTACAGGACTAAGAAGATGAAATAAATAAAAAGGACAATGGGATAAATCGTTAGAAAGAACAAAGAAATAAAAATGATGAAAGATATAAAACAGACAAAAAAGAGATGCAATAGCACTGAATTACATATATCAAGATGAGGCCATGAGATGATTGCAGAGTATAAAACAAAGGAGATGAGAGGGGGGAAAAAGTGAAGAGTAGAGGAAATATTTTGCTGGAGGAATGGGGATAATTACATTTTGAATATTAAAACTACACGACTGAGTGAGGAAATACGATGTTCTTTAAGGAAGCAATAGGGGGAAAAACATGGGGAATCATCTCTGGGTGACCTGATGAAGAAGGTTATGCTGGGTAAATGGAACTGACCTGATGAAGAAGGTTATGCTGGGTAAATGGAACTTATTACTGTACATACCATGAGGTCCTAGATATGTTTTATATGGTCATTGCCTGTTTCGATACCTGTTTTATGTTCCAGTCAGATTTATTATTATCACAAAACAATCACTAGAAGGTTGATCAGAAGTCTGACACAAAGCATTAAAGACTGATTTGAGCTAACAAAAAAAAAAGACCATACCTTAAAAAAAAAAAGGATTTTCTTGAAACAACGATTATTGGATAATTATAGTATTTTCTTTTGAAATTATTAGTGTTTTACAAGAAAATACAAGTGCAGCGGTCTACTTCAAAATTTCATGTTACATTTAATGTTACTTGCAAATTATTTGTAATTATTTGCGAAATTTACTAGGAACGTCTGAGTGAAAATTCTTCGATACAACATTTTTTTAACTTCTTTTTAAAGAAGACAAAATGTAAACAATATTACAGTAATACTATCCCAAGGTTATTATAGTTATGTAAAACTAAATTAAATTAAAACTTTACTAATTAACACTTACTTGCCTAAAATGAACATTAACTGTGTATAATGGATGTATGATATATATATATATATTATAGTATATATTATATATATATATATATATAAAAATATATATATATATAAAACAGCCAATAAAAATAAAACGATTTAAACATTAATAAAACAGTGATACTAAAATAACACTGTACTGAAATCTTCTTAGGAAACATATGACCGCTGAAAGGCATGATTGACTAATCAGAACTGAGTATGCCAGACAGCTGTGTTTGCAATACTTCACTGTGGTCTCTTTTTAAAAGAATACTTTTGCTTTAGGATCCTAAATTAAACATACAAAATAAAATTGTTATGTTAATGCTCATTATCAAAGCCTTACCTTCATCTTCTCTTCCTGTGTGTTCAGGTTAAAAGGATTGGCAGAAGAATGCTGGCGCCAGGTGCCCAGGGGCAGGATGGCGTTGTGTTGGCAGAGAGCTACGGTTGTTAGATGGTTCCTCTTGATGCTCCTGTGGCACTGGGCACCTCTGGGCCCACTGAGCTGGTTTCTGGCTCTGGCTGAGCGTCTGGACCAGAAGACCTCACCGTTCTCTTCTATCTCCGGCCGGAGCAGCGGCCAGCTGGACTGGCTCCTGTCTGATAAAGGGCCCTTCCATCGTTGTCCAGAATACACCGAGTTCAAAGAACGCTTCCAACAAGGCTTCTCCACACGCTACAAAATCTACAGGTTTGTGCTGTGATGATTATATTATTAGTTGAAAATACAGGATATTCAAAATTGACTTGTAAGCAAAATCGGGTCCCATGAAATATTCAGAGAAAACTGTGTGAAAATTTATATAAAATTAACTCAAAATTCTGAAGCCATTTTTTTATTCAGCTTCACTACTGGCGTACTTACTGTTTCTTGGCATTCTAGGGCAATAGTGATGAACATCGGCAGAACAGTTCTGTAGTCTTTTACACTACCGTTCAAAAGTTTTGGTTTGGCAATTTAATATTTAATAAAACATGCAGTAAAAAGTAATATTATGAAATATTATTACGATTTAAAATAACTGTTTTTCCTTTTTTGTGTGTAAATTGCAGCAGTGCATAAATCATAAACTAGTTAAATGATTCTAAATGAACAAATAAATATTACTCAGAATCCAGTCAATTTCTGACACGGATTCCCATTTTCCATGCATTGTTTTCCATTACTTCTCTGTATGTGGGGAGAGAAAATCATGTAAAACAGTAAAATTGCTCATAGTAATGTTAACTTACAGAATCAGGAAAAAATATTTTTACTCTTAGTGATAGGTGAAAGCTTTATAAAACTAGAAAAACTTTGTGAATGAAAGGTATGTGGATTTTGCAGCAACCAGCGGAGCTTTGACAACAAAAGTGTGGGTGCAGATTTCATGCAGAAAAACTGACCTTTCGTCAGTCATGACAGATCAAATAAACCACAGTGAGAAGTCCTGACAACAACATAACAGGAGAAAATGAAAAAATATTAACGTCTCAGTTATGATGAGGCATGGGTCTGTTTAATCTGATGCAGCCCATGGCGTTGATATATTTGGTGAGTGGACAGTTGCAATCACATGACAGAAAAGGGCCATCACGCATACAGCGACGACTTCAGCTTCTCTAACGCTGCATGCTGTTACTAAAACAACCAAGACAACAGAATGGCACAATGTTTACATAGTTTACACTACCCATTTACATTTATACTGACCCATAAATGATGATGCCAATGCAAGGGATCTCCTTCCTAATATATAAAGACAATAACATATTTATTTTTATGAATACTGTGGAAAAATAAAAAATAACGTGTAAAATATTATCTGGAAGAAAAACACACTACTGTTATTGTATTCAACAAGGATGCATTAAATTGCTCAAAAGTGACAGTAAAGGCATTTTTAATGTTACAAAAAAAGGAAGTTGTGGCCTAATGGTTAGAGAGCCGGACTCGTAACCCAAAGGTTGCGGGTTCGAGTCTCGTACTGGCAGGGATTGTAGGTGGGGGGAGTGAATGTACAGCGCTCTCTCCCACCTTCAATACCACGACTGAGGTGCCCTTGAGCAAGGCACTGAACCCCCAACTGCTCCCCGGGTGCCGCACCATAAAATGGCTGCCCACTGCTCCGGGTGTGTGTTCACGGTGTGTGTGTTCACTGCTGTGTGTGTCCACTTTGGATGGGATAAATGCAGAGCACTAATTCCTAGTATGGGTCACCATACTTGGCCACATGTCACTTCACCTTTTCACCTTTATATTCATCCAAGAATCATGAACAAATGGTTTCCACAAAAATAGCAGCACAACTGTGTGGAGCAATGATAATAATAATAAATGTTTCTTGAGCACCGAATCAGCATATTAGAATGATTTCTGAAGGATCATGTGACATTGAAGACTGGAGTAATCTATTTATTTATTTAGTTCACTATTTTTTACAGTTTGAAAACCCCTGCACCACACTGCACTAACTAGTGCGGTCTTATTTTCGATATATTTGCGCAGGTCAAACCTGTGACCTTGGCACTGATATCGCCATGCACAGCAACACTCATCATTATTCTGAAAAGTGCAACACATCTGTAGCAACACGGTCGTGATTATTCAGCTGTTGACCTGTATTAATTACAGTACATGCACCCGGCATCACATCATTCATTCAGCACAGTGAATTTTAAATATCGATCGCTACACATTCATTCCAATCCATGTCAAAGACACCCGCACAACGGGAAGGAAATGTGTGTTTGGTGCATTTCTGTGGCTGACCTCAGATCCGCCAGGGGAGTTTGGCCTTTTTGCCTGCTTCTTTTGTCCCCTGCTGGTGCATTGCTGACTCTGTCCAACTCTCTCCACTCGCTGAATTCAGAACCCAGCATGCCTACAGCATCTGGGCAGAGAAAGGCCCACGGAACTGTGATGGACTCAGTGAGGGGGAGACAAGCCTCTGCCAGCGCGGTTTGAAAGGCTGTCCTGCAAGCCAAAGAGTTTGTGTGGGTGTTTGGATGTAGGCGACTCTTCTGTATGTGCCTCACAGTTCAGAGACATTGTGTAAACAGCATCACTGACCTCACACTGCAAAGACGGGACTTCAGCTGGTCACTGCATTCGCCCTTTGATATGATAACAGATCAGGATTTCCAGAAAGAGAAACTGGGTTGCACATCACAAGAGGAGAACACCAGCAGGCACTGTACCTTTTACTGCTTCCCTGGGCACAGCTCCCCTCTGGGGGTTAACATTGCACCAAAGGATCCCCGGCAGAGTGAATTCTATGGTCTTTAGTCATACTGCCAGCTCCGATGGGGATTTTTCTGTTGTGAATAGAGAGATATGTGCGCTTGCACTAGTTTTCTTTGTTCCGAGGCTTTAGCAGCAGTTGACATTTACATTCAGACGTTTTTTTTTTTTTTTCAATATGGAAGCATCTGTGAGCTCAATAAAATTAAATACACAGTCAAAACAGAGATTTCTGTTTAAAAGAGATAACTTACACAGATTGCATTGTGCACCATGACAGAAAAGTAAAGGTTTTCAGTTACAGATGTCATCGTAAAAATGCTTTATTACTCTTTAAGCATGATTAATTGATGGTAATACTTGAAAATTATGTTTGTTAACATTTGTTCATTGATTCTGTATCATAAACTAACAATGAAAAATACAGAATTTATTAGTCTAGGTTCATTTTGATTTCTACATATACTAATTAATTTTGTATAAATTTAAATAAGTTGTATAAATTAGCATGAGTTCATGGGTTATAAATGAACATGAATGACTAATAAGGAATATTATTTTTGGAAATTAACATTAATTTAGATTAATGAATGATGTAAAGTTCATATTGCACTACCTAATGTTAACAAATTGAACCTATATTGTTCAATGTTACCTCATTTATTCTACAAGTGTAATTGTCCAGTATGTGGATTACTGAATATTTGGCTGTCCATGTGACATATTTTTAATAAATTATTCATATACTTTTTTTTATAATATTTGTATTATTTTATTTATTATCATTTTTATTGATTATTTATTTATCATTTTTCAGTACTTTTTTATTTATCTGTAAAACCTTTTTTAACAAGGAAAAATTATTAAATGAACCTTCAAAAGATACGGAGTAAGGAATACTGCAACAAGAAATATTTATAATTATGGAAGAACCATGACGCACTACCCTACCCATGTGGAGCCTTGGGATGATGTAGTAGCTCCCATTCGTGCTATTATCTGTAGACCATCACACCATTGGTGCTCCACAAGGTGACAGCAGAGACGACCAGCAGGGAGCCGCTCCATAGAGATTTAGTTAACCTGGTAGCAGCTGGTTTCCAATGGCAACGAGTATCTGCAAAAGAAATCAAACACAAAGACGTGTGTAAGCTATAAGCAATAGAGACAGAATGTAATTTAACGTTTTCATGGGAAACACAAGAGATGAATTATGTCATGCAAGTGACGCTGGTCCACAATTTAGAATTAATAAGCCAAATGGTTGGAAAACTCAGAGATGCTTGCGTGGAATTTTGATGGGAGGGGGTCGCTTTTGTGTTCCGTTGACTTGATGCAATTTACCACTTCAATCACTGACCAAAGGACATTTCAGAATAATTTGATAAGCATTGCCTGATCTTCCATAGATTGAGTCAAATTTCACTCTTTATGTTGATGTTTGCCAGGGCAAAGTTTTTGCTGAGCAGTTTAATTTAGTTTTTGCATTGTGTAGTTTTGGTTTTTGCTGAAAGCATGATTTTGTCATTTCTTATTTGCTTAACTTTGGCAAATAATCCTTCTTTAAAAATCTATATTTAAAGCTGCTTTCACAATACAATGCAGCCCCTGGTGGAATGGTTTCCTAAGCTTATTTTCTAGATGATGCCCTCAAAAAATAAAAATAAAAAAACAGCATGTGCCAATGTTTTAGTTCACTAACCAGGAGCCTTTCAAGTTTTGCATGAAACAGAGGGTTTAAAGAGAAAAATAAAAAAGAGCAAAGACAGAATGGGACATCCAGACAGATTGTGACATTTTAAGCTTTTGGCTGAATAGGTGAACAAACTGTTCAGAGTGATTCAATCACCATCTGTTGAAAACGTGGCATCTTTTCGTTTCAGGTTTATTTTCAGAACACAAAAATAAATGAGACAAGCTTTGAAACATACTTGTGTAAATCCTGTTTCTGATTTGTTTTATGTCAATGATTCATCACCTAGTATAAATGCATACCTATTGTACTTTAAGAAAATATTCTAAAATAAACTGTATATTAATTGCCATAAAGTCTGTGAGCTATAATTATAATTATCCTCAAATTGGTTCCACATTCCACAGAACACTGAAAAAAGTGAAAACGTCCTGTTGTTACCTCAAGCAGCCATTTTTACCTTTCACTTGTGTGTGTAATCTAGTGTAGCCAGATTGATTGTCATTTTAAATAATAGTTCTGATTTGAATCAAACTGGTTAATTTAGATGATACCACAAGAAACATATTTTAGATTACCTGACAAAACATTTTTAACAGTGAAGGGGGAAAAAAACACAACAGCAGAAAAATATATAAATCTGCAATGCAATTTAGGAGAAAGTGAACAAGAGTGAAACACTGAACATTTCTGTAAAGGGTTCAGTAAATGTCTCAGTGTCTGCAGTTGAGAAGGGAGGTAATATATCATACTTACAGTACTTTAGTTGACAAGAAGTTCCTATTTTATTTTATAGATACAAAAGTCCAGATGCACAGGGAACACATATTTCTCAGAAGCTCTGAGAGCCTGATAGTCTGTCACTCCAATCACATTCATGTCACTTCTGATCTGATTTCATACTGAGGTAAAGTGTGAAGGTCATTTCAGTGAACATGATGTCCATGGAATTGAATGTCCAGACACTGCAGGCAAAGAAGTACACACATCTTAAAGGGATACAGTATTACAAATCATTGAAATGTTCTGTGAGGAACCCCAAAATGGTTCTTCTGCGGCACTGCTGCAAAAACACTCTTTTGGAAACTTTTCAGAGTGTAATTAACCTAGAAATACAAATTCTGTCATTGACTCACCAATGTTCTAAACCCACATGACTTTCTTTGTTCCATGGAGCAAAAGATGAATCTTTAATAGTTTAATATCCAGGCAACTCTTTACATATAATGAAAGTGAATGAGGACTAGGGCTATACATCTCCAATATTTCAAAGACACCATAAAACTATAATAAAAGTGATCCATACTACTCTACAGTATATTCCAGTCTTCTGCAGTCATTAGATAGCTTTGTGTGAGAAACAGGCAATTTAAGTTGTTATTCACTGAAAATCTTGACATTCAATATCACTGGCTTGTTCATAAGAAAAAGGCTGATTCATTAACTAATCAGTTATTTAAAAACTTAAATCAATCATCTGATCCCACTGAAGAATTATCAGTGAATAACAACTAGAAAAACTAAAAAAAATCTAATTAGAGCATTTAGCACGGTGGCTCCTAGTGAGTAATCAAGATTCAAGCAAATTTCAATGTAAATCAGAGCATCTGCTACTTGACTTTGGAAAAATAAATAAAATAAGCCATCGGTGCAGAACACAATACTTCATCCCATTAAGATCATTGTTTAATTTACAACAAAAAGGCAAAACTTTAAAACATCACACTAATGGCTACTTGACAAGTAATATGTATTTTGCTCTAGAAAATTATTTAAAGTTCTCCTGGAAGAAATGTTTAACTGTTTCAAATTAGCGAGGAAGTGTTGTGAGGCACCTATTATTGTGCTGAGCACAAACATGGCTGCAGAATGCACCACCAGCACAGGTTCACAGGGGAAAAGAAAGAGACTCTAATTGCTATTCAAATTTCCCCTCCTTCATTCAACAAACTCTGCATAGCACTAACCACCATCCACGAGGAATTCTAAAGTAGTAGCAATGACTTTGCTATTCAGTCCACCATTGAGCAGAGGACAGAACATTCATTATATGCATCGGATAAAGGTGTGTGTCTGTTTTAATGAGTGAAAGGTTTGAGAGGTGAAGACCTATTTTCATAGAGCGCACCTGCCGTCCTCCGCTTGATTGGCAGGCTAATACAAACGGGCCAGAAGACCCAGTTTCAATCCAGCAGAGCGAGGTGTTGCAGATCAGCAGTTCTCTCTTTCGTGTGTATGTGTGCTGTTGCTGTACAGATGCAGCCTGCAAGTTAAAACTCAATGCAGAAACCAGCTGAAAAGACTAAAGTTACCGCTTACAATTGCCTGGCAGGTATGACAGAAACAACGAATACAAGAAGTTAAGTTGATACCCAGGTGCGGTGGCCCCCTGGTTAAGGAGTTTTAAAAAGTCGAGTGTTTTGGGTGATAGGTTCCCACTCCCCAGCATAGTTCCAGGTGCTATCAGCTGGTGCTAAAGCCCTTTAATTAAGATCATCTATCATCATTAGCTTATGGTCGGACAGCCACTGCTTTCGTTAATTAACTCTTAGAAATTCTCACGAACCGTATTAAGCCCAAAAGGTGATTCCATTGGGTAGCATATTTACAGAAGCACAAGCTTTGTTCTATGAACATAACCTCAGGAAAACATTGGGATTGTTATTGGTTTTATGCAATGCATATTCGGGAGATACAGAGAGTGTTTTGAAAGATGAATGTGCAGGAATGATGTCAGAGTTACAAACGCTGTCAAAAGTTGCATCATGTAAGCTCTGTTGTGTTTATGGACCCGAATCGCATTCACCCCGCATTACGATGAGATGCATCAATATTCAGCACCATGCGAAATTTATGCATGCTTAGCCTTATTTTTTGCTATCAGCATTTTATTTTGCTCTTGCACCTTACGCACTTGTTTTATCCAGCTGTATTTATTCAGTGCAACTTATAACATCCAAGTGAAAGATATAACACCAACATGTCAGAAAAAAAAAAAAAACAATCGCTGAGTTAGAAAAAAGATCACCCCTCTCCTAAAATGACTTGTAAAAACTCAATCAGGTGTAGCTAATCACCTTCTCAATGGCACACAAAGCCATTTGACTTTCAACTGAGATCAGCTGTGGTCGTTTTGATTAGCTCAGCAAGAAAAGAGCTTTCCTGGAGCATTTTAGTCCTTAGTAGTGCAACTGAAGCAAACAATCAACTATGGGTGGCAAGACACCGTCAAAAGATCTCTGGAATAAAGCTGTAGACTGGCACAATTCAGAAGATGGATACAGAAAAAAAAATCAAAGGCTTTATCAAGGTCTAGAAGCACAGTGAAGTCTATTATTAAGAAGTGGAAGGTATTTGGTCCAACACAGACCCTCCCTGGATCAGGACGTTGCTTCAAACTGTATGAAAGAGCGAGGAGGAAACTGGTTAGAGAGGCGACCAAGAGGCCTACAGCAACTCTGAAGCAGTTGCAGAAATTTTTGACAAAGAGCGGTCATTGTATGCATGTGACAACAAGATCACAAATTCTCCACAAATGTGGCTTTTATGGGAGGGTTGCAAGAAAAAAAGCACTTCCTCAAGAAAGGCCACATGAAGTCATGACTGAGCTTTGCCAAAACGCAACTTGAAGATTCTGAAGCAGATTAGACTAAAATGTAATTATTTGGCCTCAACACAAAACAATATGTCTGAAATCCAATACAGCTCACCATCCCAATAACAGCTTTCCTACAGTAAAGCATGGAGGTGGTGATATCCTGTTATGTGGTGTTTCTCTGCAGCAGGGCCTGGAGCACTGGAAAAATGGATGGGGCAAAATATCATCAAATTCTTGGAAAATCTGCAGCCCTCTGCCAAAAAATTGTCAATGGGAAGAAGGTTACATTCCAACATGACAATGACCCAAAGCACACAGCAAAACTGACCACACAGTGGTTAAACGAGGAAAGGGTGAATGTCCTTGCATGGCCTAGTCAGAGCCCAGACTTAAAGCCCATTGGAAATCTGTGGAATGACTTGAAGACTGCAGTCCACAAACGGTCACCATAAAATTGAACTGAACTTGAAAAGTTATGCAAAGAAGAGTGGACAAATATTGCAAACTCTAGATGTGCAAAGTTAGTTGAGACATATCCCAACAGACTAAAGGCTGTAATTAAAGCAAAAGGTGGTTCAACAAAATACTGACAAGGGTGTGATACTTTTTCCAACTCAGTGAATCTGTTTTTATTTTTATTTTATTTCTGACATGTTGGTGTTATATCTTTCATTGGTGTTATAAGAGGCACTGAATAAATACAGATGGATAAAACAAAAACTGTTCATTTCAGGCTGCAAAGCAACAAAATGTGAACCCACTGTAATGGGTTCTAAAATCCACTATTGCATTAAAGCATTGAACTGTGTTTGTTTTGTCTCGCAGGGAGTTTAGTCACTGGAAAGTGAACAGCTTGGTGACAGAGAAGAGAGACTTCTTCAAAGCCCCGCTGCCTTTGGCGCCCGAGTTTTTACGCAACCTCAGGCTTCTGGGGAGAAGGCCGAGCCTTCAGCACATTCATGAAAATCTGATCAAGAAATATGGCACTCATTTCTTGGTATCAGCCACATTGGGAGGTAAGCCAGTAATTAATTATATCAATGCTAAAGGTGAAGAGATTTTGATAACATATTCTGTAAAATTTTTATATGGGTAGTTTTAATCAACATCACTAATACAGGTTAAAATATATATGAATGTAAGAGAAAGTGTTATTTTATATCTGGTCATCATTTCTTTGAAGTCTTTTACATTTTTAATCATCTTTTTTGCCTTTATTGGTTCATTTAAAATGGTCCTGATGTGACCATTTATTTTTCTTTTTTTTTAGGCACAATTATTCCATGTACTTTCTTAATTATTATGAGCTTGTAAAAGCTGCAGGCATAATAAAAGGATAATAATTTTTTTGTTTAAAGTATCTCATCAACTGCCCATATACAATGCATTTCATTGTCTTATAAGACATGTTGTATTTCATAATATTTTCATAAAAAAATTGTGAGCACAGTAATATAATGCATTAATGTATTATAATGCCTATGTAAAAGTTGCACCTTTAAATAATTTTAAAGCACAGTATATTGCATATAGTGTCTTAAATCATGTTTTAATGTATTATACTCTTTAAATGTATAATCATGACTATTTATGTATAATTATATCAGCAATTTATAAGAACATACTGAGATATACTAAAATTCATGATAATATATTAAGAATTCTGTGCATTATAGGCTTCAGAGAAAGTTTCCAGAATTAAAAAAATAAATAAATGAAATAAAATAAAAAGGCATAGATTTACTATCCATACACTGAGTCTGACATCCTTTGCCATTTTCAGACAGTATTTTTCTCTTCTCCCTCTCTGGCACCCACATAATAGGGCAGCACGTCCCAGTGGTGGATTCAAACCTTTCAATGTGTCTCTAGCAAAATGTTGCATGTTACCAACACTAATTATGATGTCATTTATTGGTGGATGTATGAAGTGAAACTGCAGAACTTCAGAGACAGGGAGACGAATGAAGTGGTAAAGCTACAATGAACGCTGGTAATTAACGACTCAAAGCAAAGGAAATGGGGGAACCGTGCTACTGCATGCATACTAATCAGACTGAAACGAACAACACCATTCAAGCTCCACACGTACAGAAGATGCTCCTCAACCAAGACAAGAATATTTATCTGAATTTCAGGCTTAGACTCGGATCAAAAATAGCATTTACTATAAAAAAATAAAATAAAATTGATCTTCAGAAGAAATCTATGGTTATAACCACCTCCGTTTGGGATAAACTCCCTGTCGTGTGTGCCATTTTCCTTCCTTCAAAATCGTTATTGCTTCTCCACCTTAACTTCTGTGATTCATATTTAACAAATCCTTGAAAAAGTCATCTCACAGTTCATGGTAAACAACTGTACAAAAGGTATATATTACTACACTTTGACAGTACAACCAGAACTCACTGTCATTTTGCTAAACATTGTCTTTGGAAAGTGAAGACTTCATATTTTATCTCATGGTTTTGTTTTTTGCTTCTTTCCTAAGGAGAGGAGTCACTCACGATCTTCTTGGACAAACAGAAGCTGAGCAAAAAGTCAGAGGGCAATGGAAATAGCTCCGTGGTCTCCCTGGAAATCTTGCACCAGTTGGCGGCGTCGTACTTCACAGATAGAGAGAGCACCCTGCGAAGACTCCACCACCTGCAGATTGCTACATCTGCCATCAAGGTAACAGATGACACAGCTTCTTCCTGTTTGATCCAACCTAGACTCATTGGAAAAAAATGTGTTTGTGGCCACATTTCTGCTAAATGATATGTGATGTTTCTTCTTGCTAAACTGTTCAGTTGGTGGCACTGAAAGCGCATTCAGTGTTCTCCAAATTAGATGAATGTGAATCTGGCAACATTTTATTATTTTTGTTGTTGTACGTATCACAGCAGTTTGGAAATAAAACGTCAAGTAAAAGGGGCTAGCAGGTTAATGCTCTATCGCCCTTGAAAATAACATACCACATACGCTAAATCTAATTGATAATGTTAACAAAAGCAAATGTGAGCTAAAACTGATTTATCATGCCATTTTAGCTTGCTTCAAGTATTTGAGCTGTTTTATGGAGTGCTGCGACTCGTGTTTCACTAGACTTGTACCCAAGCGCTCCACATCACAAGTGCAGTGCTGTACCAGGTGAGCTACAGAGCAAGTTTACTACATCAGAAAAGCTATACATATGGAGCTGGTTATGTGCTGCAAATAATCCTTTTTTTTTTTCTTTTTTTTTTGCCCCCCCCACAAAAGTAGTAAAGGCCCTTTTTTCCCATCCACCTGTTGTTTGCAGCCCCTCTTTTGATCTAGCTATTAATTCAAAGGGATCATTAATAAACTATGCATGCTGATTACTGTTTCTCAATGTGATTTGTACGTACATGATGTTTGTTGCCATGGTAAATCTTCAGCAATTAAGGTCGCGATGCCATTTCCATGATGTGTCAAGTTGCTCTCGGTCTTACTCACAGCTGCTGAGTGGGTGTAGAAATGCTGGTGACTGCAACATCATGATTCCTTCAGAGGGAGCTCTGCATAAAATTATGCTGCTGAACTGAAACAAATATCATGGACTTTCAATCAAGATATGCACCTGCTTGTATACAATTACAGTTTTATATAAGAACTATTTCTGTTGGGGTAGGAGTTTTTTCTTTAACTCTCTCAAAGCATATTTCTCACTTGCTAAAAGATGATACATTTTGTATTTATGTACCACTTTTTTATACTTTTTTTAAGACTGCTTCACATGGTAAGCTAATTACATAAATTTCTTCAATCAATCAATCAATCCAAAGCACACTCACCGACGTCGCAAAAGCTGATCATGCAATATTTCTGATGCATTATACTGTGATTGTATTTTGTTAGTCGCACCAATGCTGGCTAGTCAAAATGAAGTAGGGCTGAACGATTAATTGCATTTGCGATAATATCACTATATGAAAATTTTCGATTTTTCAATCGCAGAGGCTGCGATTACACAGTCACGTGACACGCGAGAGTGAAGAGGTGTGTTCGACTTGAAGATCGATCGGTGTATGACATCAAAGTACGGCGAGAGAAAGCATAAGGTGACGTCCGCGCTCTTATAGCTCTCGCAGTACTTTGATGACACACACCCATCGGTCTAAGCAGCGCTGCTTCAAGTCGAGCGCTGGCCATCAGCAGAAAAAGAAAAGAAATAAGTAAACAGCCAAAGGACGTAACTTAGAATGGGAGATGGATCGGTTTGTGAAAGCGAAGAGAAAAGCCATAGATGAAGTCGCACAGACCCAGGCAGGTGCTGGTCATTTAAAAGCTAAATGCAGAAAATATGACGAGGCATATCTTGCTCTTGGCTTCACTCACTGTGTCTATACCGCACGCTACAGTTGTGCGTCGCGCCGCAACAGCTCTACACTGACGTGACAAAGCGACCGTTGCAAATCATTTGAACTTTGTGTCAGTACATCATAAATAGAACAAGGCATCAGTTTAATGTCGGGTTTTGTCGCACCGCGCTGCATCCAGTGTTAACAGCGTGACTGCTAAACGGTTCACTGGATTTTTGCCGCTCGCATCCGGTGTAGGACCGGTGGTTGGTGAGGAGGAAAGCCTGTGTGTGTGCTATGCCTTAGCGGACAGCAAGAAACACACAAAAAATAAATAACAGAGAGAGAATAATAATAAGTTATTCTCTCTATGCTATTTTTCAATGTTTCAAGTGATGCAGGTGTTTTTTTTCCCTTCAAATTAAAAAAACATTAATTTTTTAATAATGTTTAGTGAAATTATTTGGTAGTCTGAGGGGGGCGCAACCAAAAAAAGTTTGAGAACCACTGGTCTAAAGTTAACAGACAGTGTTTAAAAAGTGCAGTGCACATGTTTACATATGTTTATTACAGTGACTTAATTACCTAAAGTGTGTGGTTAAAGCAAAGATGTTTTTATTTCTGCAATCTACTTAGTTTGTGGATTTGTTACTGACTTTCATATTAATGTTTACACAAGGGTTATTTGTCAGTGCTTTGTCATAATTATTACATGCTTGCAAGGTTGGAAGTTCAACAAATCAGTCAATATACTGTGATCGTAGTTGTTAACTAAAAATGTCATTCATATCAATTCATGCATCACCTAATTTCATCGTAACAAATAGGCCTGGCCTACAGAAAATAACATTTATGTTTAATCTATCTAATAGTGTGTTGGTCATACTATACAATGATTTAAAGCTTGTCTTTGTTGAATAATACAGAACATAAAGAGCTTTAAAAAAATAATTGCATATTAAATCGCAATCGCAATATTGGAAAAAAAATCGCAATTAGATTATTTTCCAAAATCGTTCAGCCCTAAAATGAAGTATGCCATTTTTAAGCTCTGTCAAACACTGTCAAAGCCAAACTTTCTACACACTGCACTCATTCCTGTGACAAAAAGTTTCAGCCTCAAAAAAGTGTGTGAAATGAAAGCAATTGGACAAAGGAACTGGAAAGGTGGCTCTGTTGGAAGATAATGACTTTTCTTTGGGCTGCGATGTGCTTTTCATTAGCTTGAGCTTTTCTTACACAACACCGGTGGAGAAGTTCAATTTAAAACGTACAATTTCATTTCAATATGACCCTGGACATAGAGAGTCATCTGCATTTATATGCAGCAAATACACACTTGATGTGAAGCTCTTCGGGTCGGGATTACAAAATACATGTTATTCAAATTAGCATAGATGTACCATTTTGTAAACACGTTATAAAATATCCTGCTTGTGCATGAGAAAAGTGTCCATGGCAACAATAAAGGGCAGTTTGTGACAGACAGACCTCATCAAATATATGAAATGAAATTGTTTTGGTGTACACCTCTGAAGTGCTTTCAGAGAGCCCTCTAGCATCACTTTAGGGAGCAGTCTGTCCTGCCAGGTGTGTTTGTCAGGGGAGAGCTAATGAGACGTTACGGGGCTATAGGGCCCACCTTTGACTGCTTTCTTCCTGCACCCTGTGTGCAAATCAGCCTGATGAATTGGGAACCACAGCAGAAGTGGGTTATAGCGGGCTCATCAATACTGCCATAAAGGATGATCAATTACACCCTCCGCTCAGAAACAAAGAGCTGAAGCACACCAGGAAGAAGCTTCTGTGGGACATCACTTTGCCTTCATGTAATTAGATACCACTTAAGACCAAAAATAGCCTGAGATCCCAAGGCAGGTTTAGCGGTGATCAGGATTTGCAAGAACAAACAGTCTTGAGATTAGCTGGTCTTCACGGATCAACAAGATTCTGTTGGCTTAATGGTATCATTTACACTGCTTTGGAGATTCAATATATCACCATTTCATAAAGTTTACCGTTCAGCTCAGATCTACAACTTGACATGAAGGACTCTCGCCCCTTTCTGTAATATAACCATTTGTCATAATGACATACTATTAACAGTCACCTCTGTATAGGACACGGATCTCAGTTACCGCCAAAGCAATGGCCAAGTACATGAGAAGCATATAATTGTAAAGACCATGTTAAAAGACTGGGTACATGTCATTAAAGGTGACACTTCTCTGAACATGTAAGGACGTCTCGCTTATCCAAAGGGTATTGAGTTAAAATCAAAGACATTATGACATTACACAGAATCAATGCAAAAAGCCCAGAAATGAGTCACACTTGGTTCTGTCAATCTATCTAGCATGTGTGTTCTTCCACCAATGCTAAAGGAACTAAAATACTCTGGCCGTGTTTCCTGCGCTACTATTCAGCAATACCACAACAGTGAACACCAAATCTACAGCACTTAATAAACGGCGAGACCAATGTAAACCAAACAATAAAAAAAACAAATGACTGTTATGCACCGGCATAGCATAACCAATCCGATTCCAGAACAAATGTCTCTTATAAGCGGATTCTTTTAGTGGATCAAAACCCTACAACGTGACCAGTTTACTGTATGATTACTAAACAAATTACTTTAAGCTGATTATTTTTAGTGAAAAAATAAATAAATAAATAGTGTTATCAGTCTACTATGATTTCTATACAATTGACTATTATGAGCATTTGTTTTTATAATGAATTAAAAACATGCAATGTGACCACTATTACCAAACAAATACTTACTCTTGTGAGCAAGTTCTCGTTAGTTAATCAAAAACACACCGTGAGTGGTTTACTATGATTGCCAAACAAATAATTATCATGAGCGCTTTCTTTATAGTGAATCAAAAACATGTAATGTGATCATTTTACCAGCATTCCTAGACCAATGACTCTTATGAGCTTACTATGCGTTTACTACAATTACCAAACAAATGACTCCTATGAGGTTTTTTTTTTACTATTACTATTATTATTAGGCTACTATTAACAAACAATTGACTCTTACTGTATAGGCCAGTTCTTTTTAATGAATCAAAAACAGACAGTGTGACCAGTTTACTACAGTTACTAAACAATTGACTCCAGTACTTATGATACAGTTCTTTTTAATGAAAATCAAAAACATAGTTAATGCCAATTGTTGGATTGATTTTACAAGATTACATTGGAGTGCCATATAAATGCTGTGGTACCCAAATATAGTGATAATTCAGAACAATCATATACAGTATATAATGGTGATATAACTAACATGGTATTGACCTCTACTGTACTTTTTTGTAAGAGTGAATCCTATGTAATTTTTCTGTCTGAGCGCAGAATGTAAATGAGCACCAGTATTTAAGGGTGGGAGCTCAGAACACTGCACCATTTATGTCAAGAGCCGCCTCTAGATAGCTGGCACTGGTCAAGCGACCTGACTGTGCCGTATAATCAACATCAGCTGTCAAAATCAATGAAGCTCAGAATCTGCACTTAAAATCCTGGCACATGTCATGAACTCCTGAACTGCTTTCAGAACGCATCTGCAGTCTTTAGCCAACTGTGCCTTCCACAGCGGAGGCAGAGGCATTTTTGACAAATGAGTCAACTTGATATGCGTTCCTCTAGCATCTCAAATGACAAAGAATGGGCTGCATTCTGTGGTCTGTGGGAGTTTTCAAGGCCTGTGGACGATGGGAGATGTTACAGAAAAGGAGAGAAAAGTACTGTACCGCAGGCATTCATTTCCTTTGTTATGCCCTTAAGAAAAGCATGCAGAGGACGCCGTGGAAACACAGCTCCAGTAAATATAAGATCAACAACAAAACATGACACTTTCTGAGGAGGCAGGGTGGAAAATGTGGGTTTTTAGTGTTATCCAGTTATTTTGTCAGGTATGATATCATTCCTTAAATAGATGTCAATATTAAGTGCTGCAGATAAAACATACAGTAGGGGAGGAAAAACAGCAGGGTGACGGGTAGACAAGAGATTTGGTTAGGTTTAGCGTAGAATTGCTAGCTGTACTTGTTTATTCATTCATACTGTGTATCCTACATACAGTAAAACACTGTGCATACATAATACTGTATATATAGAGAGTTCTCTCTCTATGTATATGTTAGTCTCAGTATGGGAAAACTGCTATCACTGCAACAACATGAGCTGTTCATGCTTAAGAAAAATCATTGGAATGATTTCCTCATGAAGAATGCAGGTTTTGTGAAGACTTTTATATGGATTACGGTTTTATGCGTAAACCGTAAGACAGCCTGGAGTCCTATTAGGATGAGAGCAACTGAGCTGCAGTAAGCAATCGTAAATGACAAGTGATCTAATGAGATGCTGCAGTGGGACGGGGTGCAGAGGAGGGCATGTGTGCGACACTTCAGAAAAGAGAAAGTAGTTCATAAATTAATGCTAAAGTGTGCATGTATGTGTACATATTATGATAAATGTTGATGAATCTCCATGTTTTAAATGTTAGTTTACATTATCTAAAGATTTTTTTTAAAGTGCCCCTATTATGCCATTTTGAATATTGCCTTTCATTTCAGTGTTTAATGTAGCTGTATGCGAATGTAAACGATCTGCAAAGATGCCGAAAGTGCACAATAAATAAAGCTATTGTCTCCCAAAAGAAAGAATCAACTCTGAACAGCCTAAACGAGTCGCAATAATTCGAATCCCACTTCTGTGATTGCTACATGTCAAGGGGTAACAGATTTGCATAATGCCAACCTATGTTCTACGTCGAACAACTTGACCCACCCACAAACACTGTAGCTTGTTTGTGTGGTTGGCATCATGTCGAGAAGATGCTGTGAAAGTAAATTCATTTTTTATTTTCACTTCCGATAGATGAGGCTGCAATGAATCAGTGGTTAAAATTTATTTTTTTCAATGTACCACAGCAGTACAGCCCCAATCTTTTTTTGTGTTCCCGTCATTTTACTTACTACTGCTACTCTAATCTCGGGGAGTTCCATGCAGGATTCACAAAACGCTTGCTCTTGAAAGATGGCTCAGTACCCATTTTATTTGGGCCAGCTGGCTCCACTGAATCACTACCTGTAAGTATAATGAATAATAGATGTCTATATTTTCTATTGATCATTCAAAATACAGAACTATGGTAATGGCCTATCGTTCCGACACGAGCTGTGCACGGTAGACCAACCACAACAGACTGGGGTATCTGACCAATCAGAGCAGAGTAGGCTCACGGAAAGGAGGGTTTAGAGAGACTGAATCTTAGAACTGTTTCGAATTAATCGTTTGAGAATCGTTGGAAAATGAGATATTAAATGCATATTTTGAGAAAATGTTTTTTGACTTTGCATGCATGTAAACCTATTGTAGGAGACTCCCAAAACAATATTAGGAACCTTAAAAATGGCATAATAAGGGCACTTTAAAGATACTAATATGTTTAAATTCACATGATCATAAATAGTGACAGAAAAAGAGTTAATGTGAAAAAAACATGCTGTCATTAATCAATGACAGTGTTGGGCAAGTTACTAAAATGTAGTGTGCTACTGTCTTCAACGCTGCATATATAAACAGCTTGGCAACATATCAGAAACACAGAAATAATTATTCATCATAACATCTACAGAAGAATATTTAAAATCCGAGAGAGAGAGCGAAAACAACAACAAAGATAAATAGAAGTTACTATTTAACTATTTAAAAACGTAGAAATGAAATATCCAAACTAATGATTATGGCGTTGTGAGGACATGGTCCCAAATCCTTTGCATTTGGATTAGTGTTGGATTAGCTACAGCATTTCATTTTGAGACAAAGACCTGACAATGATGTGTAAAATCACAAATTTTGTGACAACTGCTGTCAAAACACAGGTGGCATCAAGATTGTAAAAGCGGTCGGACAATTTTTTACAAAAGAAAGCTATTTGTGCTGGTGAAATATTTGCAAGATATTTCAGGTATATCAGAGCATTTACAGGCTTTAAACATGGACCATTTATGGAATTCATAGCCAACTTACCTTGTAAACAGAATTATTTTTGCAGTATTAGAAAAAAACTAGGCTACTAATAAAAATTAATGCACTACCAATGCATTACCAACTGAATCTAGTCTTGTTTCTTATTGTCAAAAGAGATCTAGTCACATACCTTCTATAGATAAAGTATTTGTATTACTTTCAGTATTAAATAGCTTGTTATGATATAATATCCTCTTACACTCACAAACATTTTCATTAGCGTCAATGCTTCATTTTTTGGGGGTGGCACAATTCAGTAAGCTTTGCTAAAAGTTGTGAAGAGCATCAAATTGTAATTTAACAAGGTAACAGCAAGCACTTTTTTCACATCATTTGAAACCATGAATATGTTGTTGTGACAATTTGCAACTGCTTTTGTGATCACTCAGGTTTGTGAATGAGTTGTTCTTTTGAACAGGCTCTTTTCAATGAATTGATTGAAACAAACACATTGAAGACAGTGTGGAAGTGATTAGCGAGTTGAAATTACCCTAGTCAAACTCATTCGCTAAATCAAACATTATCAAGTCAGTGAAGTCATTGATTTGTTAACCGCTGATGCTACCGAATATCACCAATTTACAAGCACTTTATCTCATTAATTAATTGATTATTGATTAGTCAAGACACCCACTAATTTTACAAATACAGCCACCCAATAAAAAGAAATTAAAAAGTCCTGGAACATCACCCCAGTATCCAAGTCCCAAATGAAATGCCAGGTCAGACACACATTATTTTAGAATCGTAAAAGTCTCCTTATATTTAACACTAGGGTCTGTTAACAAAACTGCGCCACTGCACATGGCTCACTGCTCTCTAGATTTGAAATTAATAATGCATCGGGACCTAACACTGGAGTCAATTTACTATTTCTATGGCGCTCTGCAAAGTGAGCATTTTTGGATTGCTCTGACATGCTGAAATGGGCAATGGTGACATTTAGATATTGACTCTGGCTTATTGCACAGGCGTGCTGCTTTGTTTTAGACAACGGCATATGCTCCACACTCTACCGCTTCTGAAGAGGAACAAACGGGTGCATGATTGCAACGATAATAAGGCATTAAAATATCTCCTTGTTTCCTAGGTAACGGAGACCAGAACGGGGCCTCTTGGATGCAGTAACTACGACAGCCTGGATTCCGTCAGCTCCGTCCTAGTGCACAGCCCAGAAAATAAAATCCACCTGAAAGGTATGACGGCTGATGTGGTCTTCAGAAGAACAACATTGCGCCTATGTTAGGTCTTACTTGTAACAACTGCACTGGTGATGTACAGTGAGAAGGTTTTTTGTTGATGTTGTTTCAAGGATGGGCAGATATATTTGACTGAGACTGTTTCAAGTCCCCTAAATGTTCTTTAACTGGCAGAACAACGGAGCAAATTACTGCAGGCACACACAGTATATCAGTAAATGCATGATTAATGCTATAATGGATCCTAATTAAGAATGAACTGAAAAAATAAAATGGAAATGTTTACATATAAAATAAATAAACAAAAGAAAAAAACAGAGTAACATGATACATAAAAACAAACCAGGTGACGATTTACAAAAATTCCCCATTAGTTAATGCATTAACTAACAGTATTTCATTATTATCTTTGTTAACGTTAGTTTTATAAAATACAGTTGTTCATTGTTAGTTCATGTTAGCTCAGGTCCATTAAATAATATTAAAAGATACAACTTTTAATAATTTATTAGTAAATGCTGAAATTAACATCAACTAAGATTAATAAATGCTTTCGAATTATTTTTCATTGTTAGTTCATGTAGTTTGCTAACATTAACAAATGTCCCTTATTGTACCTCAACCCCTAATTGGCATATTTACATGTCAGTCAAACTTCCTGTGGGCGCTTCTTGGCCAGAATTATTTACAATACGGACCAAGCCAAAAGTCTGTCTATATAGCAGACCTGTTAGGAGAAACACATCAGTTGCTAATACTCATACTGTCTTCACACTTTCAACAAGCAAGTGTAGAGTCATCAGTAGACAGGCATTTAGACTTGCATTAATTCACCTCACACTCTCGTGACAGCAGTGTCACCACAAGTCAGAGGTGGTCGGAGCAACAAAAAGAAGAGCGAAAATAACAGGACTGAAAGGAGCAAAAAAGAAGGTTTTAAGCCTCTAGTCGTTGCTAATTATACACGTGGTATGTGCCAATTTCCACTGCCTTCTTGACATTGACATTTAAATTGTCAACCCACTTAATACTGCCATCTCCTGAAGCAAGTTCCCTGCTGCCCAGATTCGTGTAACTACTTTAATGAGCTAGCCATAGGGTTCTGCACCACAGCTTATCTTTTGCTGAGTACTTGGAGAAGGAAATGTAAGGGAGAGGAATTTGGCCTATATTTGTGTATGTTTGTATCAGTTCACTTTCTGCATTCTTTCATTCACTTATTGGGGCTTCCCTAAATATGTTCAATCAAAGTGCCATGTCCTTTTAGAGCACAGAATGTAGTCCCATTAAAATTAGGACATCAAGCCGTCAATACCATAGAGGTCTGAAATAATCCACAGGAAAAATTCATGTTCCTTTTGTTCGCTTTAAAAAGAGAGTCTGTGGAGGAGGGGGCACAAGAGCAGCTATTTAGCTGTCTCCGGTATGAAAGCCATGAAAGCCTTTTTGTGAGGCTCCCCACACTGTTGGCTCTCTACCCAGCAGAAGCCAAAGCTTAAGACGAAGACTGCATCTAATTATGTCTCTTGTTTTTTCACAATCCGATGAATAAATACTGAGGAACACATCATAAATATTCACACTGGGAAGGGAATTCAAAAAAGCTGTATATGAAGGCAAAAGGCATTGATTCTTTCTTGATGGTTGTCAGACCTGGTAAAGCTGTGAAGAGCGTTTTCTCAGATAATATAATTAGCAGGTGTTCAACACCCACAGCTGGGCTGTGAAATCTGAATCTTTCACTTGGTGGAATGGCTGGTGGATTCATGCATTTAGCACTGAATGCTTTCATTAGTAATTCATAGGTGAGTATTGATGAGGAGACCTTAGGAGATCACATCTAAAAAAAAAAAAGGAACAGAGGGGTTCTGCTCTCCAAAATGTCTGCATAGATTATTTTTTTTTACATATGTTGGTTGGTAACTTTATTAGAAATTGGAAACATTATCATTCAAAACATTTGTTTGTTTTTTTTTATGTAAGAAATTTATATCTTAGGCAAGGATGCATTAAATTGATCAAACATGCAAGTAAAAACATTTGTAATGTTACAAAAAATATATATTTTTAACCTATTCATGAAATAATTCAGGAAAAAAAATGGTTTCCATAAAACTACTAAGCAGCACGTTTTATCACTGGTGATAGTAATAAGAAATGTGTCTCAAGCACCAAATCAGCATATTAAAATGATATGCATAAGTGGACAACTGAAGGAATGGAGTAATGGCTGCTGAAAAGGTAACTTTACCATCGCATAAATAAGTTATATTTTTATCTAAAATAGAAAGCAGTTCTATTAAATTGTAATAATATTTCACAATATTACTGTTTTTTGGTCAATTAAATGCAGCCTTGATGAGCATTATAGTCTTCTTTCGATAAGGTAGATATGATATAATTATTTTTTTTAAAGGCAAATGCTGATGCTGTTAGAGCAGTCAGGCTGCCTGCCTCTCTGACCCACTTTATGCTGTCTGTTCCCCAAGTCAGCCTGTCCTGTATTGCTGAGCCAAATCAGGGCTGTGAAATAATAGTAATGTGTATCCATTGCAGCACTGTTTTGAATAGGTTTTGAAAATATTAGAGCAGGGGTGGCAAACTCCGGTCCTGGAGAGCTGCAAACCTGCAGAGTTCAGCTTCAACCCTAATTAAAACTCACCTGCCTGTAGCTTCCTAGTAACCGTTCAGACCTTGATTAGCTCGTTCAGGTGTGTTTGATTAGGGTTGAAGCAAAACTCTGCAGGGCTGCGGCTCTGCAGGACCGACATTCGCCACCCCTGTATTAGAGAGATAAAACTAAAGAAAGAAAAAAAACCTGAATGTGATAATGCCCGCATACATGTTCACAACCAGTCTAGACATCAGGTTCACCACTTAAAGTCAAGTCTTAATTAAAATGCACTTGAAATTACACTTGAACTTTGAAATGATGATCTGTGAGTGAGTCTATTATTTGGTTCAATTAAAGATGCACCTCCGTGTACCTGTGACCCTTGTGACTCCTGAAATAGACCTGGTCCAAAAATTAGGTTACTATTAATAACAGTTGAACAACAGTTAGCTGTAATAAATAAAACTAAACAAATAATATATATATTAGGGCTGGGCTTTGACAAATTTCACAATTCGCATTCACAAGCTTGCGATTCGATTACCAATTCGATTTTATTCGATTCAATATCGATTATTTTGGACATATATCAGGTACAGTATATGCCAAATTTTCTCAAGGAAAAACAATCTCTCAACTAAAGAGATACATGAGAGTCAGTTGGTACATTACTATAATATTGAAGGTTAAAATTGACTGATTTGTAGTACAACTGCTAAAATGACACTTAATGAAGTTTTTAAAATAGTTACAATTATTTCTACTTAAATTCGTTTTTTTTTTATATAAACATTCAAATGGTGGTTGTCATAAAAACTTGATGGATTTATTCAAACATAAATTAAACCTTGAAGAACAGTAAAAAATTATATTGAATGTTATATGGTGCATATATTTAGCAAAAGGCCCCTCTCTACAGTTTATTTTTCTAACTAAAGAGTTTATGGTCACGAATATGTTTTTCTGAGGTAAATGTGACGTTACGTGACGTTTTTGCTCGGCAGAAACACTGATTGAGCGATTACATGAGACCGGATACGGATTGTAAAGTTGTACTCTTTCTTTTAACTTACCTTCGGATGTTTAGTCATGATTGTTTTGTGCTGAAACTGGTATTAATGTGGAGGAGATGATTAGTTCATGTGCGCCTCGCGCTGCTGCGTTTGTTGAACTGAGGCACTACAGCGATCTACTTCACATTAAACAGCGCCAAAATGGCATTTATTGTTGGAATACTGCAATACAATGGAAAGAATTTGAAATCTGAGACTATGTTTCATATCAAAATTGTTGTAAAAAGTAACAAAGCATGCAATACAATGGACAGAATTTGAAATCTGACTTTTTCATATTAAAAGTACCAAAACACATTGCTTATTGCGATATATTGGATGGGAGGTGTCCTTCAATGTTCCATCCATTAACTGAAAACAGCTGGCTAGAATAATCGATTCTTGGGATTTAAGAATCAACATCGTTCTGTAAAAATGAGAATAGATTAAAATCGAGATATCGATATTTTTTACCCAGCCGTAATATATATCTATATATCTATATCTATATATAGATGGATACTAAAGTATAGATAAGTATAGATAGATATATTACTAAAGTAATATTAAAAATACAAAAATATTACGTATTAATATATAATATTAAAAAACAGCTTGGTGGCTACAGCTTTACCATAGCAGGAAGAAATTAAATTTCCAAAACATCTAAGCATTTCTGAAGTTTGGCAATAGTAGTATGTGTATAGTATTATTATATATATAGATAATATATATATATATATATACTGAAAAAAATTATAAACGCAACACTTTTGTTTTTGCCCCCATTTTTCATGAGCTGGACTCAAAGATCTAAGACTTTTTCTATGTACACCAAAAGGCCTATTTCTCTCAAATATTATTCACAAATCTGTCTAAATCGGTGTTAGTGAACACTTCTCCTTTGCTGAGATAATCCATCCATCTCACAGGGTGGCATATCAAGATGCTGATTAGACAGCATGATTATTGCAGAGGTGTGCTTTAGGCTGGCCACAATAAAAGGCCACTCTAAAAGTGCAGTTTACGAGTGGGGGGTCCAGGGGGTCCAGTATCTGGTGTGACCATTTGCCTCACGCAGTGCAACACCTCTCCTTCGCATAGAGTTGATCAGGTTTTTGATTGTGGCCTGTGGAATGTTGGTCTATTCTTTTTCAATGGCTGTGAGAAGTTGCTGGATATGGGCAGGAACTGGAACACGCTGTCGTAAACACTGATCCAGAGCATCCCAAACATGCTCAAAGGGTAACATGTCCGGTGAGTATGCTGGCCATGCAAGAACTGGGATGTTTTCAGCTTCCAGGAATTGTGTACAGATCCTTGCAACATGGGGCCGTGCATTATCATGCTGCAACATGAGGTGATGGTCGTGGATGAATGGCACAACAATGGGCCTCAGGATCTCGTCACGGTATCTCTGTGCATTCAAAATGCCATCAATAAAATGCACCTGTGTTCGTTGTCCATAACATACACCTGCCCATACCATAACCCCATCACCACCATGGGCCACTCGATCCACAACGTTGCAGTCGCAAAACGCCGCACCCACACACGCCTTTGAGACGGCTTATGGTAGAGAAATTAAAATTCAATTCATGGGCAACAGCTCTGGTGTACATTCCTGCAGTCAGCATGCCAATTGCACGCTCCCTTAAAACTTGCGGCATCTGTGGCATTGTGCTGTGTGATAAAACATTTTAGAGTGGCATTTTATTGTGGCCAGCCTAAGGCACACCTGTGCAATAATCATGCTGTCTAATCAGCATCTTGATATGCCACACCTGTGAGGTGGATGGATTATCTTGGCAAAGAAGTGCTCACTAACACAGATTTAGACAGATTTGTGAACAATATTGGAGAGAAATAGGCCTTTTGTGTACATAGAAAAAGTCTTAGATTTTGAGTTCAGCTCATGAAAAATGGAGGCAAAAACAAAAGTGTTATAATTTTGTTCAGTGTATTGAGGAGTGCTGTCAAACGATTAATCGCGTTTAATCGCATCCAAAATAAAAGTTTTTGTTTATATAATAGCTGTGTGGGACGGCCTGTGTGTTGTACTGTGTATATTATGTATATTAAAGACACACACTACAGTATAATTTGAAAATATTTACATGGGATATATTATATTCAGTATAATTATATTATAAATATATTTTGACTATTATTAATTATAAATATATTAATATGTGAACATAGAATGTTTTCTGAAATATATTACATGCAGTGGTGTATTTATTATGTTACACAATAATATACACAGACACACACAGAGGGTACAACGGGGGGGCCAAAAAAAAAAGGGGGGGGGGCGCCCGGTGGTAAAAGGCGCCTTCGATATTCTTTTCATCTAAACCACAGATGGCACAAAAACGTGGCTAGCACTTTCCAAAACCATCGCTTTTCAGATGCAAGGGTAGTTGGGTCTGATCTTGACGTGATCGCGCGCTGCAGTTCAAAGTTGATTCTGTGCTTACTTGATATCATATTTTGTTTTTTTAAATGTTGTATATTTAAGTAGAGAATCGCTAAAATTAATGCATATATTTTGAGACAAAGTTCTTTTATTTTTTTTTAGTTTTGTTTAAGATAGTTAGAGCAACAGTTTTAAATGACGAAAGAATATGTAAAAGTATGGTATTTGGGGTAAAAAACGCCCCTGCTACTGGGGCTAAAGGAGCACAGTAATTAACATGATAATTAATAGACTTTTCCATTTCTTGACATGACATGGCTAGCTTCAGATAAATATCATATATTATGTTGGGTAAATATTAGAGATAATCACCATGTTTAGAATGAAACCATAATATTTAAAAACATGATATTAATCATATAATAAAATATCATTTGTTGCTACTACTGTAAATATATGTTCAAGTATTAGTGGATCAATAATTTAGAATCTTTACTTATAAAACGATTATATATATATATATTATATATATATATATATATATATATATATATATATATATATATATATATATATTTATATAGATATATATATATATTTAAGTAATGTCAAACAGATTAATTGCAAAGTTTTTTTTTATATATATTAATAGGGTTACAACGGGGCTAAAGGCCCACCTTGATCACCTATGTATATAATAAATAAAAAAAAAAAAAAAAGCCAAAGGACAACATCCAGATTCACAACTGTAAAAATAGAGAGAGAGGAGGCTTGTTGATAGTGTGAGGTAAAGTGCAAAATATTGAATGGAACTGGAAAATACAAATATAACATGCAAAAAGGCCACTTTCCCTTGTCATTTCAAAGGTCCATCTCACGCCACTGCATTACTGTATTGTTCTAAATGGAGACCTAAAATAGAAAACATATTACTTTGAGAGTTAAGTGGGTAGAGAGACAGACGGAGTGCGGAGAGAGGAGAGGATAGCCAGAGGACAGATGATGGGTGGGTTCATAATTGTGTCATATGACTCAGGAATTTATTTTTTTAAGCATCCATACGGGAATGCCAGACCTATTGGTGATTTGAGATGTTGGCCAAACATATGAAACTTTAGCACATCCAAACACCATTCTGAACTTGTTTACCAATCTAGCAGAAGAAAATTCTATGTAGTTTATAAAATCTCTTATCTGGTCTTGGAATCAAATTTAGTTCACAGAGTCTGACATGGCCGTAAACAAAATTTTCTCTCTCTTCCCACACGCACAGGTCTACAGGATGTGCTTCCTGAGTTTCTGCAGAATCGTTTCGTGGAGGCGGCCCTCAGTTACGTGGCGTGTAATTCAGAGGGCGAGCTACTGTGCCGCAACAATGACTGCTGGTGCCGCTGCTCTGCAAAGTTCCCTGATTGTAACTGCCCCTTCGCAGACATCAAAGCCATGGAGGAGAGTCTGCGTAAGAGCAAAGAGTCCTGGATTAACCTCAACAATGACTTTATGGACTCAGGTAGGTTAATCCATTGGCCACAAAAGTGTTAAAATCTGCTGTATAACCTCTGGGGTTATGAGACCTTTTCACACACTGGATTAAATGGGAGAGTGGAACTTCTCCGGTTTAAAATGATGGGTAAATCTCACTGGTGTATCTCAATGGTGACAAATGATTGATATACTGTCATATTCCCTCAGCAGCTCTTTCCTGCAGGGTTTCTGAGTTCACTTCAGTGTAAGCAGATGCACTTTGCGCATAAATATACTATATATGAATATATATATAGATACATACGGAAAAAGACAATACAACTGAAAAGGACAGACCTAACTTTGTGAACTACTGCTGTGCCACAGCTCCCAGCAAAGTGTCTTTAATTCAATTACTTGATAAATGCATAGGTTAACGCAGCAGACATAGGCAGTGGCATAATGGTTAAGGACCAGCAAACACAAGGCTGGAGGAACAATCCAGGGTATGAGGAACATGGGAGCGTTAATGAGAAAAAAATCCACTTATTACCATTGGCCATAGGCAAAGCACTAGCCCCAAGGTAAACTAGGGGTTTTCTCATTGCAATTATGTTTAATATAAAAACTCTGCAATCTGTTTACAAAAAAAAAAAAAAAAACCCTACACAGTTAATATTAAAGTCAGTGCTATTCATTAACAATATTCATTTTTCAAAGTATCAATCAGAAAAATGTTCAGTGGGTTCCATTAAAGAAAAAACAACAGGAAAAAGTATTTGGACACTAAAAGCCATTTTTATTATTAGATTAGATTAGATTCAACTTTATTGTCACTGTGCAGAGTACAAGTACAGAGCCAATGAAATGCAGTTAGCATCTAACCAGAAGTGCAAATAAAAAAGTATATAAATAAATATAAAATATGTGTATATACATTAAGCTTTATGACATATAGTGCAAGCTATGAGGTAGGAGGGCAGAGACCAGCTCAATGCAAATGACTGTACATACAACATAGGGTGCAAGGAAAGTATAAACAGAAGGTGCATTATACAGTGAGGTACGTAAATAGCATATGTTTATATATGGCCAATGACCATTACAGTGCAAGTGGCATCCGGAGGTAGAAATGTGCAAGGGAATGTGCAAAATATCAGAGAAATGTGCAAAATAGCAGAGGGAATAATAAGAACATTGAGAGTGAGGAGTGCAGACAGGTTTTTTTTTTTTTTTTTTAAGTTAAGGTAAGCATTAGGTGGTCCATATAGGATGTAGTGTTCAGCGCCTGAGATTGGACTTCAGTAGGCTTGACAGCTGAGGGAAAGAAACTGTTCCTGAGTCTGCTGGTGCAACAGCGAAGACTCCTATAACGTCTCCCAGATGGGAGAGGAAGGAACAGTCTGTGTTGGGGGGAGATTATTTATTATTTAGCCATGGAAATATTACAAAAAAATTATATTTCCAGTAAAAACTTCTTGAGTACACTTATAAAGCGACACTGTTATAAAACAATAAATGTTTCTTAAGCATCAAAGCAGCATCTTGATTTGTGAAGGATCATGTAACACTTTGGTGTGCATAAGAAGCATCTTTCGAAAACATTTTTATAATTTTATCTTTAAAAATGTGCTTTAGTTTGTTATTGGTCAATTTGTTTCTGAAAACCTCAAAGACCTGCAAGGGCCTACAAGTCAATAACAAATGTAGACTGCTTTGAAAAAATGGGCCCCACGTTTGTTTTAATTCTGAGTTCTTTAAAGTTCACTGACTGTGATACATCTGCACCTTGGAGTAAAAACCTAAACCGACGAAAGGGAGGGTTTGTCTGTTTTATTGCTCTGGTTGTGAGAAAACCAGACTGATAAAATCTTTGGTTTGAAAAATGGTATGGTGTGTGCGAGAGAGAAGGGGAGTAAACCCAAGGTAAAGAGAGTTGAAGAGAAAGAAGCATGGAAAGATGGCACCTTATAGCATCTTATAGCCTACGCCATTTTTGTTGAGTTATTTTGAGGGGGACAGCAAATTTACACTGTTATACAAGCTGTACACTCACTACTTTATATTGTAGCAAAGTGTCATTTCTTCAGTGTTGTCACATGAAAAGATTATAATAAAATATTTACAAAAATGTGAATGGTGTACTCACTTCTGTGAGATATTGTAACTGAGTTAAGAGCAAAGGCCTCTGCTGCTGTCTGAAATGTGTTCTAAAATTGGGGATTTTTATGAGGCTCTTTTGTTGGTTCAGAATTTTACCTTAATGGCAATGTAAGGTCTTGTCTATGCCATTAAAGTGAAGAACTGAACATAAATATAGGAGCCTGATAAAATGGCTTTTGCTGAAGAGCAATGATATACAAGTGCTATAACATGTCTGTTAGTTTAACGTAGTACACATAGCAAGGTTTTTTTTTTTTTATAATAAAAAGAAAACCGATAGAATAGAAAGAATAGAGCAAGCTAGTGTTAGAGGCCCTTTTGTTGCTTTTGTTAATGTATAATAAATAAAAGAAAACAGATAGTATACAAAAAGATTAGAGAAGCTACCTGTTTTTTTTAAAGAATAGAATTATAATAGAGAGTGCTAGAGTTAGATGGTCAAATAAAGGGCCCTATCATACACCCGGCGCAAGGCGCGGCACAAGTGTTTTTGCTAGTTTCAGCCCAACACAGTTATCATTTTCACATTCTGCGCCACGTTGTTTAAATAGCAAAATGCATTTGCGCCCATTTGTGCGCCCATGGGCATGCTGGTCTAAAAAAGAGGTGTGTTCAGGTGCATTGCTATTTTGAGGCAACTGAAAATGATTGCGCCATTGACCAACTGAAACCTGGTAGTCAATGGTGCAATATTTTTTTTTGTTATTTAAAGAGCGTTAGTAGAAAATGCGCCTCTGGGCGGGTCCACAACGCGCGTTCACTTTGCTTATTACTAGGGATGTAACAGTATGAAAATTTCATATCACGATTATAGTGACCAAATTTATCACGGTTATCAATATTATCACGGTTTTGTTCAAATTAGATGAAAACGTTCAAAAAGAACTGATACACACACACTGAAAACATTTCAATAAGTTTTATATTTGAAAATCAACAAACAACTAATACAATTATCAGCTATATGCACTTTTTTTTAGCATAAACATTAAATGAACATTAAAATGAAACAAGGGGCCCTACAAGTTCAATCCCCCAAATGTAGACTGCTTTGAAAAAATGGGCCCCACGTTTGTTTTAATTCTGAGTTCTTTAAAGTTCACTGACTGTGATACATCTGCACCTTGGAGTAAAAACCTAAACCGACGAAAGGGAGGGTTTGTCTGTTTTATTGCTCTGGTTGTGAGAAAACCAGACTGATAAAATCTTTGGTTTGAAAAATGGTATGGTGTGTGCGAGAGAGAAGGGGAGTAAACCCAAGGTAAAGAGAGTTGAAGAGAAAGAAGCATGGAAAGATGGCACCTCAGGTTTTTCTCCTAGCTGAGCATTTCCACATTCAAAGAATGATTCAATCAGCGAGATAAACCCTAGCTGGCTCTAAAAGCTTCTCCTGCTCAGTGATGGAGCATTAATGAAAGCAGCTCAAATCCCTTTAACTGTGGCGCTGCACTCATAAGAACGCATATCTCCTTTCAGCAGGTGAAGTGCTGGGCTTGGGAAAAGGGCTCTTTGACCATAGCATAGCTACAGCGTAAGGGTTTTATTTATCCAGCCTCACAGAAACCTGCCCCTTTTGTCAGGAGGCCAGAAAGCAGAGAGAGAACATTCGTTTAGATTCAGAATGGAAAACTCATTTGTCATGCAGGATTCTGATACAATATAACAATATAAAAAATATCTGGGAGAAAATAAAGTGCACCAAAACAAAAGCATAAAGCAGTTTAAGGTCAGGCACCATGATATCAAGTTTGTATATACTGTATAGTGGCTTCAAAAAAGTATTTAGACACTCAAATCACACTTAAAATGCACTGGATATTTCATCACACTGGATAACAAAATAGCAAACCATGTGGTTTCTACAAACAAGTTACACTAGAACTTTTCTTTTCTCAGAACTAACTTTTGTTTTTGCAATTACTTTAATACAATTAAATTGTAAGTGTTAATGTTGTTTTTGTTGTTTTCCTTTTTTTCTTTTGTTTTTAAAATAATTTTAATGTTTTTCTCTGAATTCTGACTTTACATTTCACAATTTTTTTGTCACACAAACTATAAACTAATAATAATAACATAATAATAAGCATTACTATTATCTCATTAACTCTACATCTTGCAATTTTGCGTTTAATCTCAAATTCTTATTTTTTTTCTCAGATATAAATCAGTTAATTTAACATCTAATAATTATTTGTTTCTTATAATTGGGGGGAGAAAAAAATTTACCAATTGAATAATGAAATAAGTTCATAGAAAGCCTTCAGTCCATTGATCTGTTTTTCTGTTGTTAAAAGCAAATGTCACTTTTTATATTTATATAATGCATTTTCAAGTGTGATTTAAGTGTTCAAATACTATGATCTGTATTTTATACAAAAATGTCAATGTATTTGCTGGCAATATGGGGGGGGGGGACCCAATTATATTTGTGTACATATGTATTTATATTCAACAACGCAAAACAAAATCCAATCAGCTTCTTAGACAGGTGAATGACATGGAATAAAGAGAAAAACCAGTACTTAAATAAAAGAACAAAAGCTAAACAAAACAATAACCTTCTTTGGTCTTAGCCTCCTACACTGTGCATCTCAAAAAGGACAGATAAACACAATCACACCCACACACCAATACAAACAGAGATACTTCAGGGATGTGATATCATTTTCCCTCACAATCTGCCCTCAGTGCACTTAGTGACTTGGTAAAGATATTATATCTTTAAAAAAAACAGGTAGCTTCTCTAATCTTTTTGTATACTATCTGTTTTCTTTTTATTTATTATACAATTAACAAAAGCAAAAAAAGGCCTCTAACACTAACTTGCTCTATTCTATCTGTTTTCTTTGTTATTTATTATTTAAAAAAAATAAAATAAAAAATCTTGCTATGTGTACTGCGTTAAGCTAACTGAGTCTTGTTATAGCACATGCATATCATTTTCATCTAAAATGACCATTTTTATCAGGCTCCTATACTTATGTTCAGTTCTTTCACTTTAATGGCATAGAAAAGGACCTATACATTGCCATTAAGGTAAAATTACTGAACCTAAACAAAAGAGCCTCATAAAAATCCAAATTTTAGAAGAACATTTCAGACAGCACAGAGGCCTTTGCATCTGAACTCTTCATATACAGTATCTCACAGAAGTGAGTACACCCCTCATATTTTTGTAAATATTTTATTATATCTTTTCATGTGACAACACTGAAGAAAGGACACTTTGCTACAATGCAAAGTAGTGAGTGTACAGCTTGTATAACAGTGGAAATTTGCTGTCCCCTCAAAATAACTCACAGCCATTAATGTCTAAACCGCTGGCCACAAAAGTGAGCATACCCCTAAGTGAAAATGTCCAAATTGGGCCCAAAGTGTCTATTTTTTGTGGCCACCATTATTTTCCAGCACTGCCTTAACCCTCTTGGGCATGGAGTTCACCAGAGCTTTACAGGTTGCCACTGGAGTCCTCTTCCTCTCCTCCATGACGAAATCACGGAGCTGGTGGATGTTAGAGACATTGCGCTCCTCCACCTTCCGTTTGAGGATGCCATGCTTGGCCAATCCATCACCTTTAACCTCAGCTTCTTTAGCAAAGCAGGGGTCGTCTTGGAGGTGTGTTTTGGGGTCGTTATCATGTTGGAATACTCCCCAGTGCCGGCAGCACTCATGCAGCCCCAGACCATGACACTCCCACCACCATGCTTGACTGTAGGCAAGACACACTTGTCTTTGTACTCCTCACCTGGTTGCCGCCACACACGCTTGACACCATCTGAAAAAAATAAGTTTATCTTGGTCTCATCATACCACAGGACATGGTTCCAGTAATCCATGTCCCTTAGTCTGCTTGTCTTCAGCAAACTGTTTGCGGGATTTCTTGTGCAACATCTTTAGAAGAGGCTTCCTTCTGGAACAACAGCCATGCAGACCAATTTGATCCAGTGTGCGGCATATGGTCTGAGCACAAACAGGCGTACCCCCACCCCTTCAACCTCTGCAGCAACGCTAGCAGCAATCATACGTCTATTTCCCAAACACAACATCTGAATATGACGCTGAGCACGTGCACTCAACTTATTTGGTCAACCATGGCGAGGCCTGTTCTGAGTGGAACCTGTCTTGTTAAACTGCTGTATGGTCTTGGCCACTGTGCTGTAGCTCAGTTTCAGGGTCTTGGCATCTTCTTATAGCCTATGCCATCTTGTGAGTTATTTTGGGGGGACAGCAAATTTACACTGTTATACAAGCTGTACACTCATGACTTTACATTGTAGCAAAGTGTCATTTCTTCGTTGTTGTCACATGAAAAGATATAATAAAAAAAATTACAAAAATGTGAGGGGTGTACTCACTTCTGTGAGATACTGAGATGAAAGAGTGCAGATGCAAAGGCATCTGGCTGGTCTGAAATTGTTCTCTAAATTTGGAATTTTTATCAGGCTCTTGTGTTTAGGTTCAGTAATTTCACTTTAATGGCAATGATTAGGTTCTTTTCTTTGCCATTAAAGTGAAAGAACTGAACATTAATATAGGAGCCTGATAAAAATTGTCATTTTAGCTGGAACAGATATGCAAGTGCTATAACAAGTCTCATTTAGCTTAACGCAGTACATGTAGCAAGTTTTTTTTTTTTAAATCATATAATAAAAAGAAAACAGATAGAATAGAAAAGAATAGAGCAAGCTAGTGTTAGAGGCCCTTTTTTGCTTTTGTTAATTGTATAATAAATAAAAAGCAAACAGTAGTATACAAAAAGAGAGAGAGCTACCTGTTTTCTTTTTTAAGAATAGAATTAAGAGAGTGCTAGAGTTAGATGGTCAAATAAAGGGCCCTATCATACACCCGGCGCAAGGCGCGGCACAAGTGTTTTTGCTAGTTTCAGCCTGACGCAGTTATCATTTTCACGTCCTGCGCCACGCTGTTTAAATAGCAAATGCATTTGCACCCATTTGTGAGCCCATGGGCATGCTGGTCTAAAAAAGAGGTGTGTTTTGGCGCATTGCTATTTTGAGAAACTGAAAATAGACTGCGCCATAGACCAACTCAAACCTAGTCTAAAGTCAATGGCACAATATTTTTTTTTGTTATTTAAAGAGCGTTAGTAGAAAATGCGCCTCTGGGCGGGTCCACAACGCGCGTTCACTTTGCTTATTACTAGGGATGTAACGGTATGAAAATTTCATATCACGATTATAGTGACCAAATTTATCACGGTTATCAATATTATCACGGTTTTGTTAAAATGAGATGTAAATGTTTAAAAAGAACTGATACACACACTGAAAACATTTCAATAAGTTATATATTTGAAAATCAACAAACAACAAATACAATTAGCAGCTATATGCACTTTTTTTTAGCATAAACATTAAATTAACATTAACATGAAGCCCTAATAATAATAATAATAAAAAATCACTTGAAGATCATGTGATCTTCGGTTAGGAGATCTTGTGATGCTTTTTAAAGCAAAGTTGGGGTTGATTTCGAGTTCACATACAAAAGATAAATAGAACAGGCTAATTAAATTTGTCTATTTTAATGTAAGACAACATTTTTCGTCAGTGATAGAAATATGATTTAAGACGGTAGTGTAAGCAAGTTTAGTTTGAAAACGTTTAATAGTAAATAAGACACAATTAGACAATATTTGAATAAAATAATAATAATAATAATAAATATTTATTTGCAACAACTGATGGAGTACTGAATGCTGCACGCACGCGCAGCGTTGTCAAGGTAACATTTGGTCAGTCATTCCCTTCGCCAAGGGAGTTCCAAACACTTATACGAGACAGTAATGCCCTGCACCCTTAAAAGAACACACTTCAAGGGCTCTGCCCTTCGTAGGGTATAGGGATACTCACTTCTGTTTGGAATTCGCCGCATGTCTCTTGTATCACCGCAGACGCGCTCTCTCGTTTCATTCAAATGCAGCTTGCATCTCAGTTTTTGATTGAAAATGAAATCAGAGGAATTTAGTATTAATACTACTATAATTTTGCTGTAGTGTTTTTTCCATTTTGGGGGGGGGGTGTTTCCCTTTGGGGGACGATTGTTTTGTACACTGTTCAATGGATTTATAAATGGGTAAGATTTCAAAACATTAATCTCAATTCAATATTTCATATCCCCGTATTTATATATTATTTTAGGTAAACAAAAAAAAATCCATGTAATAAGTTAACTATGAATATACAATACATTATCCCCTAAATGTCAACCGTATAGTTTGAACGTTTGTTCGTCTTGGCTCAAAGCCACTTGCTGCAAACTTTTCTTCGCGGAAGCATTGCGTTAAGCAAGTGAGATAACGAAATATTTAATCTCTAATCAATATTTTTTGCCCAATTATTTGCCCAGTTAATTTTGGTATTGAGGTAAAAGTTACCTTGCATTCGCTATATAACAGTGGGTGGTGGTCACGAAGATGACTGAGCAAATTTGATGCGTATCCCCCTTTTGCAGCGACTTTCTTCTTGCAAGATCAGCAGACAGGGTGACCGTCCTCGATTAAATTGCCTTCAGGACTCTTATAAAAGCCAAAATACAACCAGACCACCGATTTGGTCCTCTTAGATGGCTGAAAAATCTCCCGAGCGCTGTCACTGTCTTCCGCCATTTCGTCTCGTGCAAAAACACAACAACAACATTGCATGCTGCTTCTGCGTCAGACTGATGCTGGCTGGACAGGATTTACCGCGAGTTTACAAAAGCGCGATAATCAAACACGGTTTTGATGATGATTAAATTTTAAACGGTAATACTAACCGTCAGTGCATTTTATCGTGATTTATCGTGAAACCGGTAATCGTTACATCCCTACTTATTACACACGGGGACACTCAGCAGCACACAACATTTTTAAATATGAAACAATAAAAGATTAAAATGTAAAAGATTATTATTGTGTAGGCTACATGAATATAAAAATGCCAATGTCATAATGGAATGCCATTGCATGTATATCAGAATTGGGCTACCTATTTGCTCGCGCACGAGCAGCTCCGTTTCATCTTTGGAGATGTCTTTGGAGATTTCTGTCTTTGTGCTTGCAAATTCCGCCGTGTAAATGGCAAATTCGCCATGGCACGAGTGCAACTGCCTCTTAAAGGGGATGGGAGATGACACTCTGATTGGTTTATTGTATGTTACGCCCAAAAAACACCCATTACTCATTAAGAGAATAGGGACAACCCGTTTAGACCATGCGCCTGGGTGTGCCGACCGTTTTCCCGTCGTTAAATTAGCAAAAGTAAATTCGGACATGCCCTTAGTGCACCTGCGCCGTGCGCTTTAGACCATGAGCTTAGATCGTTAAAATAGGGCCCAAAGAGGGAAGGGATGTGTTTTTAGCCGATTTATTGATGTAGTATATATATATATACCTAGATATATATATCGTAAGTATTTTAGTAGGTTACGAAGGGTTCACAGGCATTTTGTTGGGAGCAAAAGGTTAAACCTTCCATGATGATCATGTTACAACAGTAAATTCGTTATTTACAAGTCATAAGAGGTCTGGCCTGTAACCTCTAAGGTACTTATGGTACCATGGTTCCCTTCTGAGGGAACTTCAAACTGTGTCCTCTAGAGGTCGCTTTGGGGAACGTCTTCATCGTGACCTGTGTTTGAAGCATACATTGAAAAAACACCAATAACATGTTGGCCGGCGACAGCCATGAAGTCACTACCGGTGCGACTACAGTATAAAACGGTGCCGGGAGCTACACATCATTCACTTCTTCGTATGAAGCTTGCGTCCGCAGCATGGCAAGAAGAAACCTAGAGGACGCAGTGTCTCGTTGCCTACTCAGGGAATCATGGTTATATAAGTAACCTGAGACGTTCCCTTTCCTGGGAACTTCGAACTGCGTCCTCTAGGGTCGCTATGGGGAACGTTATACCCACGCCACCATGCTGAGGGGAGTGCATGTCAGAAACCATGGCGAGCACTAAGTACCAAATCTACCATATTGCTATGGGAGTCGACCCTGGGACGTTAGACGGCTGTCAGTGACGTTATTTCCTACGGCCAAAGGCCTAGGCTACATAACCAAACTTACCTGTTAGGGCCAGACTCCTAGGCCCGGGGTAGAGCTCAAGGCTTGGAAACAGGAATAGATTCCTTTAAGGGAATACGACAAGAGCCTAGAATCATACTAGTCTTAGCCTGTCACACAGGGGCCACCGCACGTTTCTCTTTGCATGTGCTAAAGGAACTGTCTCAACAGACCCCTAATAGCAACACCCTGTTAAAGTAGGTATCCAGAGGAGACATAGGAGGAGTGGTGCCCAAGGCGGAAACCGGGGTTTTAAACCACTCAGAAAGAGCATGAGGCCGCTGCGCGTAGCTCTTACCATACATGATTTTAGAAAACTGGGCAAAGCATAACGTGCACACTTACCAGCTATGTGGATTTTAGAAAGTGTAAAAGACTTTGTGCACACTTACCATAACATGGATTTAAAAAATAACGTTCTAAGGGATTCTTGTGGTACTCTGAAAGAGCAGCCCATATATGGAAATGGTGCATCCCAAAACGCTTTGTTTGAGAAGTCATCAAGTCAATCTACGGCTAATATGTTGGAGTGTCTAGCAGTAAATCTGTAGCTGAGGGAGCAACATCCAGCTCTCAATCGAGAAGGGGGCTCGACCTGCAGCATGTTCCAAAGCTGGAACAGCTAGCAATCATTTACTTGACTGAGAACTAGGTGTGTTGCTCCCACAGCTGAGAAGGGGGCTCGGCCTACATCATGTTCCAATGCTGGAACGGCTAACAGTAGTTTACCTTGGCTGAGGGAGCACAAACCCAGCTCTCAACGAGAGGGGGCTCGACCTACAGCGTGATTGTAAAATCAGAAGGGTAAGCGTACTGCAAGCTAGCCAAACACTCAGCACATCAGGGAGGTAGAGGAAGGGCCTAAATCGCCTGATGCTGCTGGTTCCAGGTGCTCTGGAGAAACAGAGAACTCAAACTTCTCATGTGAGAGGAGAACTCCGAATTCAGAGGAATAGCGTTGCTCATTCCAGGTAACCCTTTGATAAAAAGGGGAGCACTGCTCAATACTACCACGAGGACAGCCCATTGAGTGAGGAATCCAACTCCTCAGAGAGGATTAACGTTTGAAAGAAACACCATACTCACAATAACCCTCAATGGTGAGAGGAGCGATGCTTCCAGAGTGTGTCGATAGAGACACACTAGTTGAGTGGAGCCCAAGGTACCAGGGTCTAAACCAACTCGGAGAAAGGGAACGAGATCAATAACGCGTAAACGGGAGAGGCAAGCTCAAATACAACCCTCAAAGGTGAGGGGAGCACTGCCCGAGACAGCATTTACACAGGAAGGTTCTCGTAATGCCACCTATGCCTCCCGCTCTATGCCTCAGCAAGAGGGGATATCCTGGTGATCGGGAAACCCCTCAGGGTGACCCTGATACGGTAGACCAGTCAGGGTAGCATGAAAGTGTAACCCCAGCCCGGATGTCCAGGAAATTTTTGCTGTGATGCGCCAGGGGCCTGATGATCACGAAGGCTCCCGCAGAGGCCTGTGTTATGGCCGCATCATCCAGGAAGTATGAAGCCGAAACCCAGCTTATCTTACCGTCTGGACATATATCGACGAGTGAAATAAACACTGCAAGTCGAGCACCCGGTTTCTGAACCCAGCAGAGGGGGGTGCCCATTGAGGACCTACCCTAGAAATGGACAGAAACACACAGGTCCCGGGAAACACTACAAAGAAACTAGCAGAAGGGTTATCCACACAACCACCAGCTCATTAGAAGAAGATATATATCTTTATATATTACTATATTAGACTGAATCGTACTCACCCCCCATGGTTCCTGGTCGGAGCTCTGTCGAGCAGCTTAGACCGGACCATCAGTAAGGAGGTCACTATGAAGCCATAGAACCAACCAAACCTAATAGGTCCAGCATAGGAGACTATAATGCAGGAAAATTCCCACCTAACCTCGGTCAGGTGGAGAGATGGTGGTTAAAGGGGAATTAGGAAGGTGAAGATAAGGGCAGATGTAAGACCCCCGAAGGAAATGAGTAGATACTGAGGTATCACTCTGATCCGGACAAAGCGCTGACACCCTGCCTGGATCACATCCCTTAGGTCTTTTACTTACCTTCCTTTGACCCGCGATTATTCCTACCCCTACCCACGGGCGGGGGAGGAGAGCGAGCCGCGACACTAGCCTTCTGAGCCAGTCTCTGATCCTCAAACCAAGATGGGCTAGGACCCCTGCGTTTGTTCAGGCTCAGACCTGGACTTCGTGAAGGCCGCTATCCCAGGTCTTTCAGTAGGTCAGCCTGATATGCTTAGAGCATCACCATCGTGTGCAATGAAGCGACAGCCCGACCTGCTGCTGCTGCGTATGCCCTGGCATCCGAGCGAGATGTCAAGGAGGGGAGTCTTAGAGGAAAAAACGGCCTCTTCCATACCTTCTCAATGTTTATATGGAAAACAGGAAGAAAGGAAAGCTCACCTGAGCTGGAGGGTTATGGCCAGAAAAATAACGTTCATCGAGATACTTCGTGACGTCACTTTCTTCACCCACTTCACATCAAGTAAAGCCTCGCCGTGGTGCGATCCATAATTTCCAAAAGCTCATCATACGCAGGGCAGGAGGATTGGGAAGGCTCAGCCTCAGCTTCTTTGCCCTCCTCAGACATTTCCTGCTTTTGCTGGGCTGATCCCAGCAGAGCACTGGCCCCTGAATCAGACAATGTTAATGAAATAACATCATCCTCCAGCGGCTCACTTTCGTGCACAGCCGACGATCGCGAAAGGAAAACCCCTCTTCAAACTCATCGGCCAGATCCACCTGCGATCCCCACAAGCTCATTCCCTTCCGTGCCTCAGCATCGGCGGGTCCTGAATCGCGGGAAGCAGACAGCTGCCCTTTTTTCCTCGAAAAGAGAGACAAACGAGAGCGGAGCTTTTTCCCTTGGAAAAAATGCTCACAGTGCACGCCGATTTCCCCCTCGGAGGCATCGCGTGCATGCTCTTCGCCCAAACAAATAACGCATAGATCGTGTGTGTCATCAGATGTAAAACAACGTCAACACGGATGCACACATCCTTAAACGCTTTGCTAGTGCTCGCCATAATGAGATGAATAGAGATCGCTCTTACCACATAATTTTTTTTGCACGCTTCAAACAAAACAGTCAATGAAGACGAAGAAGAGAATGATGTGTGCTCCCGGCGCCTATTTATACTATAGTCGCACCGGTAGTGACGTCATGGCTGTCGCCGGCCAACGAGGTGGCATTTTTTTCAATGTATGCTTCAGACACGGGTCACGACGAGGCGTTCCCCATAGCGACCCCTAGAGGACGCAGTTCGAAGTTTCCATGAAAGGGAACTCCTGTGTTCCTCTTTCAATTCACAGCTTGATTGGCTGAACTCTTTCATTATGTTAAAACTGAAGAAACTGGCTCTAAGTTCCATGGTGTTATTTGATACATGGTACCACCAACAATCAACCTGGCAACATTTTTATATCATGATCAGAGTCTGCCAATGGAAATTTTCACTGGGGTTTTGTCCATTTATGGGCTCAATTGGCTGCTAAAGCCCCCAGAGCCTATACTTAGATAAGGCACTTTCGCAGTTTGAATGTGACAGATAGCAATAAACATCAAATGAAATTTATTTTTGTTTTTTTAGTGAATTTATTTTTTGGTTCAATAAATGGCACCCACTTTGCTGTATAAAGAGGATTTAAACTTCGCACACATATTCTGATATATCCTTCGGCCTCACAAAGACTCAACATTTAAACAGGCTTCCTACATTTCCTACAAGGCCTTACTTTAAAGAAAATTACAATTTAAAAACGGTTTGATTAATTACTGTATGTGTTACATGTCAAATGTAGTACACTCGATAAACACCTCTCCCATTTGGCATTTGATTAACTTAATACATGTTGTAAATGGCTTCACCATCATAAACTGAGTAAATCAAAGGTAGATTAGCATGGCACCTGTGGTGGATGCTGTTTTTAGGATTAAAGAACAACATATGCAGAGTTCTCCGGCATGTGCAAGATTTTAGGAGTCCATTCGCTTTGGGTTAAATCAGCTAGCAGAACGAATGGATTCGCCCAGCAACAGCGCTGGTTAGTCTAAGAAGGGATTATACAAAACTGTACTACTGTCATAAACATGATACTTCTCCCCATTAAATCCCACAAGTGCTTCACTTTTGCTAAAGAAGCCAATAAGCAACTCCGCACAGGTCGGCCTATCGCAGATTCGCAAATGGTGAAAATGCCAGTTTCTTATTTTATATTTGCATGTTGCTTGGGGGAATAATTGCGGCGGATTTAGAAAATGAATTATGCATAGCTTGTCATTCCCTTATGTTTTGCTGTTGCCATTAACTAAGCACGTTTAACAGTTCAGATTCTAATGGGATGTTTAAGATGTCAAGCCATTTTTTTTAAAAGCAGAACAGCACGTTGATTATTTTTACCTAAAAAAATAACTGCATAGAAATTAAAAATAAATAAATAAAATCAGTTTAATTTGACTTGCAAAATCCATGCAAATATAGTTAATTCTACCATTGCGAAAAAAATTAGATATATATTTATTTATTATTTATGAGGTGTTAGTATGCACATCTAATGTTTCTGAGCTGGAAAGCTTTCTGACACTAGTTTTTACAGGCAAAAGTTTTGATTTATACTCTTCATTGGGGTAAAAAAAAAACGTTTATAATGAATATATGATAACTATAGAATATATGGAATTTAATAATAAATAAAAAAGTTAACCTTGACTTTTATCTCACAATTCAGACACTTTTTCTCGCAACTGAGTTTATATTAGAGAGATCATTATTAAAGAAATCTAGAGAGAAATTATTTCCGACATAAACACAGTTCTGAAAAAAAGGACAGAATTGTGAGATGAAAAGAAAAGTCTGATTTGTGAGATATAAACTCGCAATTGCAAGGAAAAAGGACGAACTGTGAGATAAAAAGTCACATTTACCTTTTTTATGTTTTATTCTGTGGTGGAAAAATAAAATTATTAGATGTAAACTCAGAATTTCTAGAAAGTAAGTCAGAATTGTGATATGAACTCCGAGTTGCAAGTCAAGTCTGAATTGTGAGATAAAAAGTTGCAAATATTTTTTTTCTTTCATGGTGGAAACAGGCTTCCACAGATAACTATAATTAATAGATAATTTATAGATAATTTATCTAACACATCACCATCTGACACACACCCACACACACAAACACTTTTCCTTGTTCTCCCTTATAGAACAGACACTCAACGAATGGCTTTAGGGAACAGTCACTCTTGTGCATCTCAAAAAAGTACAGAAACTTTTGCAAAGGGTTTCTAGAAACTTCAGGAAGATGTTGTAGATCAAGGAACGAGTATGGACAGTGCAGAGCACAGTCAGGCAGATGGTTTCTAGAGAAAGGCATTGTTTGAAACTGCTGTCAAGAGCTCTACTGACCTTCTGTCTCACTGTGGTTCCCATTGGGCCCAGACTGACAGATAGGTCCTGGCTTAGGGACATCATCTTCAGCAAGGTCCAATGTTGGACGCTGTAGATGTTGCCAAAGGCCTCTGTGGGTGTGCAGTCAGTTCCTGGTCATGTAGGACAGCTCCATAACACACTGACAACATCTCGACACCCACTGACACTTACTTACACAGTGTAAGCACACTCATACACACACTCAGGGTTTGACAGCCTAATGCCATAGGAAAACCTTTTGAGGTTAAACAAAAAAAATTTTCTATGTTTTTTTTTTTAAACAATTACAGGTGCATCTCAATAAATTAGAATGTCGTGGAAAAGTTCATTTATTTCAGTAATTCAACTCAAATTGTGAAACTCGTGTATTAAATAAATTCAATGCACACAGACTGAAGTAGTTTAAGTCTTTGGTTAATTAGAATATGGTGACATGCCAATCAGCTAATCAACTCAAAACACCTGCAAAGGTTTCCTGAGCCTTCAAAATGATATCTGTGTGGTTCACTAGGCTACACAATCATGGGAAGACTGCTGACTTGACAGATGTCCAGAAGACAATCATTGACACCCTTCACAAGGGGGTAAGCCACAAACATTCATTGCCAAAGTAGCTGGCTGTTCACAGAGTGCTGTATAAAATCATGTTAACAGAAAGTTGAGTGGAATAAAAAAGTGTTTAAGAAAAAGATGCACAACCAACCGAGAGAACAGAAGCCTTATGAGGATTGTCAAGCAAAATCGATCAAGAATTTTGATGGAATTCACAAGGAATGGACTGAGGCTGGGGTCAAGGCATCAAGCGCCACCACACACAGACGTGTCAAGGAATTTGGATACAGTTGTCGTATTCCTCGGGAAGCCACTCCTGAACCACCGACAACGTCCCGAGGCGTCTTACCGGGGCTAAGGAGAAGAAGAACTGGACTAATGCCCAGTGGTCCAAAGTCCTCTTTTCAGATGAGAGCAAGTTTTGTATTTCATTTGGAAACCAGGTCCCAGAGTCTGGATGACGGTTGGAGAAGCTCATAGCCCAAGTTGCTGAAGTCCAGTGTTAAGTTTCCACAGTCTGTGAGGATTTGGGGTGCAATGTCATCTGCTGGGGTTGGTACATTGGGTTTTTTGAAAACCAACGTCATTGCACCCGTTTACCAAGAAATTCTGGCGAACTTCATGCTTCATTTCTGTTAACCAGCTTTTTGAAGATGCTGATTTAAATTTTCCAGCAGGATTTGGCACATGCCAACACTGCCAAAAGCACTAAAAGTTGGTTAAATGACCATGGGGTTGGTGTGCTTGACTGGCAGCAAACTCACCAGACCTGAACCCATAGAGAATCTATGGGGTATTGTCAAGAGGAAAAATGAGAAACAAGAGACCAAAAAAAAAAAGGAGAGCTGAAGGCCACTGTCAAAGAAACATGGGCTTCCATACCACCTCAGCAGTGACACAAACTGATCACCTCCATGCCACGCCGATTGAGGCAGTAATTGAAGCAAAAGGAGCCCCTACCAAGTATGGAGTACATGTACAGTAAATTAACTACTTTCCAGAAGGCCAACAATTCACAAAAAAAAATTTTTTATTGGTCTTATGAAGTATTCTATAATTGTTGAGATAGGGAATTGGTGGGGTTTTGTTAAATGTGAGCAAAATCATCACAATTAAAAGAACCAAATACTTAAGCTACTTAAGTCTGTGTGCATTGAATTTATTTAATACACGCGTTTCACAATTTGAGTTGAATTACTGAAATGAACTTTTCCAAGAAATTCTAATTTATTGAGATGCACCTATATGTATGTATAAACCAGTGCTATTAAAGAACCAATAAGGGGTTCTCTTTTCCTGTTTTCCTTCAGACTTTTTTTTTCCTGAAATAGCCTGATGAGTGCATTTTTAGTACATATTTCCTGCTGAAGCAGGTATGTATTTATTTTATTATTATTATTATAGCTAGGAGGTTAAACCTATTATATGATATTATAAAATAGCTTGAGTTTTTTAATACATATTTTCTTACTGAAATGGGATTTTATTTTTATTATTATTTTTTTATAGCTACGTGGGCTTAAACCTACATTCAAAGCCTGCAAAATTCCAGAATTTCTACCACATCTAAATGTATATTAAATTAAGTAAGTAAAATCTAAGTAAATTGTACACATTTTAAAAAAAGAAAAAAAAGAAATGAAATATTAATAAAATACTTATTCTGATATTATTTTCAATGTTTTTATTTTTATTTCGTTTTAGTACTTTTGTCGTGTTTTTGTCATTTAGTAACCCTGCTCTGTCATGAGTACAAAGTATATATTGTATTTTACATTTTATTTTTACTGGCATTTTAATTAAACAAATGTAGTGTCATATTTTTCTTATGTATTATGACATACATCCAAGAAGACTGAGTTTTCATTTTGATTTTGAGGTTAAAAAAGTCAATAATAAAGCACGCATAGACTCGTTCAAAATAAGATCAATAACATGCATTTACAAAATAGATTGGGTGAATTTTTATTTCATGCTGACATTCATTGTGATGTTAGCATCATAATAACATGTAAATACAACAAAATATTACTTAGTTTTGCCATTTATAAACTCAAAGTATTAAAACGAGGTCAGAAAGAATCCGTAGCAGTAAGTGAAATGATCCAATTCAATGTACTAATGCCACGATAGTCACGATTTCAGACCATTGTGTGTTTATGAAAAAGATAATCCATTACAGTAATGAAATGAGTGTGTTGATAGCTGCACTTTACACTTTAAATATTACAGTAAACAAACCTACTTACGTTTAGACAGACATGCAGGTACAGACTACTATGAAGAATCTTTATCACATAGTGACACTCCCACTGACTGCTGAGAAACCTTGTTCTGCACAACTGCACATATTTTCTGCCTTGATAAGCAGCTGTCATTAAATCTGGCAGGTGGCCCAGGCAAAATGAGGATAGATTTGTGCGGTGCGGCGTGTGCAAAATGAGTTTTCGGCTCGGAGAAAAAATACTGTCATTGTCATCAGCGACGGTATTAGAAGTGTCACTTTCTGACTGCCTGCCACTTAGGCCTGTAGGTAGTCTGAGCACTTCCTGGCTCTCCTTCTCCTGACAAATGTGAGAGACAATGGCAGTTCATCTTGTACGCGGCCTGATCTATGTGCTCGTGTAGAGGGAAAAGGATCAAATCCACATGGGGTAATTCGAGTAGGGTGAGATGGGCTTCAATTCAGGTCACATTTCTCACTGAGATCACCCACTGAGCACCTCTAAATAATGTCATTTGGAGGGATCACACCACACACACACTCACACACAGCTATAAAAAGACATTACTATTCTGTGGCACTATTCACCACACAGTTTAGACAACAGTCCATGGAACTGATACTGAGATTCTGATCAGGAGCACTGCTGTCGTAGATTGAATTATCCTGAAATAGATGGAGGACAGAAATGAATCTTATATTTGAAGAAATCCAATAGTCTGCTCTAAACATCTGCTCTTCTGGGATCCATAAGCGCTACGTCCTCCAATATCTTAATACAGAGTCACTGACTTTTTTGATAAAGTTGCAGAACATATTGCAAAATCATATTTTTTGTCCATAAAGCTGTGCTAATTTCATTCTAATTTAATTGTCTATTAAAAATAGAACCCACACATAACCAAGAAAAAAATACATTTCACAAACTAATGCATTGAAAGCCTATCGTGTACTACTGACGTATAAAAAGTGTACAATAAGGACAGTAGAAATGAAAAAACACTAGGTCTAATGTGTTTTAAAAGTTTAAGGTTTTTTTTAACCTGAATGCTGCATTTTTCAAATGCCATGCACAAGACTCTGCAAAAGACGTGAGATGCAAGCGCAAAAATGCACAGGCAGCATAAAGGGCCATTCACACAGAACACGTTTTTGCGACAGAAGACGTTACTTTTTTACTGATAACTGTATAAGTCATATGGGCTTTACAATTGGCTGCTGAGCGGAGTTTGCGCTCCGATTTGTAGAGCATTAATACAGTGAACCAAACCATATCAACAGCCACATTTAGAAACCAAAGAACATTATCAGAATGACCGTCACTCTTGATTACAACAGTGAAAAACGAGTGACCTCTGTTTGGCGTATTGGTTGAGGTTAGTGAATAACATAAAATGTACTACTATTTTATTTACATTTTTTGTTTCCTTTTCGGTTTTAGTTAAACAAAAAATGTAGAAACATATTCAAAGATTAAATCAAACTGCCTTGAGTTATTGTGTATTAGGTTACTGTGCAATGAAAATAGACCATACACTAGACCATAGTGTCCAACCAGTGGTATTATAGTAGCACTGGTGTGAAAATTATGAAAACGTGACAACTCTAAATGTTCTCATAATGGCACATATTGTGCCTGTGATACCTTCCCATTTTCAACTCTCAATCCCATTTACATATCTCAAAAGCATGTGCAGCTGTTTTAAAAGCATTTCAACCCTGCAAAGCGAACAACAGTAGCCATGTTGTTGTAAGAATCAGCCATGTTCAGATTGACTGCTCTAATTACCATCAAGTTGGTTGAGACAGTCATCGGAGAGGCACAATCAGTAACTGCATTCATCACTGGAGGATAGGCTTTGGTGCATGTTATATAAATTCATCAAAATCAAAAGGCACTCCAGCAGTAGTGGGAAAAGATTGAGTGGTTAATGGTGGGTGAGAAGTATAGGCTTTCCTGCATGTCAGAGATACTCAGTCAATGGCTACTTATCATGTCCACACTTCTTTTGTTCTGTCTTTTATGTTGTGGATAGGAAGCTTTACAATCAAGGTTTGCATATCTTTACAGTCCTTTTAAGTCATTTCTCTGGCATCGGTCCATGTAATGCTAATGTATGTACCATTGTCAGAAAATGAACTTTTCCATAATGGGTAAGTATGAAAGGGTTAAAGTCTAGCTGGTTAGCAATTTATTTCGTTCTTCTGACAGCTGTTTAAAATTAGCAGTGTAGAGGGATGCATAGTACCATATTTCAGGCCATACATTATCATATTTTAAAGATATTTTTATTTATCAGTATTGGTCATTATTGGATATATTTTCAGAGAATATTGCAATTTATTAACTGATGCTTGTTCATGTTAATTTTTCTAATTTTTGTCATAACACTCAGTTAACGTTAATCTTTAAGAAGAATTGAACTGTTAAATAGGGAATGTTTTTTTAAATTAATGCATTTTTTTATTGTGATGCCTAAATTCACTCATTGCATTTAAAATGTTTTTTTTTTGTTACAAGTGATTTCTTTTTAATTTATTTACAAAATACAATATTACAAAAGACAAAAATAGCAGAAATATTTTTTTATTTTGATATTGAATCCATAATTATCCATTTATCAAATCAAACATTTTTAACCTTTATGAAGACATACTTTTCTAATTATATAAGATCAGTTGTGCCTTTCATTTGTTAAATGCACTAAGCTGCTACTTATCATTTCAAATCAATTTCAACTTTTTTATGTGATAACATGAATAACTTGGCTGAGAATAGAATAAATAGATTATAAAAAAAAAACATCCTCCACATTTCAAATTTCAGCGAGTTTTTGCTCCAAGACCCCGATTCATTTCCAACCCTGCTGTGTATTATCAGTGAGAAAGAGCCTCTAATGTTGTTCAATCAAGTTGTGGCTGTTGTGGATCACTATATGCATCCTTCAGCAGAGCTTGTGGTCCTCTAGGTGATATCTGTGAACCCAATAAAAACGAAGTTGTACGGGTCAGATATTGGCCTTTCCAATATCCAACAAATGTGACGGCAACCAAAACTAGCGGATATAGGGTGATCATGAGTCACTCTGAACCCAGTAAATACAATAAATCTGGTCAGGCAGAAAATAAATAGTGGCTGCCTGCTATTTCCAGCATACTCATCATGTGATCGTAGTCTTTGTGCAAAGCATCCTGTCTGTGGACAGGTTTTCGTTGACGAGCAAATACTCAAACTCCCACACAAAAGATGTTTTTCTGCCTTTTTAGAGGAGGTTGCAAAATATTAATGTCAACCCTGATAAATAAAAGTAGGATATGTGAACATCGCCGTATGACAGTTTGGTGCCACCTTGGCGCAATGACATGTGGAACAGTGAGATTAGGGCAGAGTTTAGCCACTTACTGCATGTCAGATTGTCTTTAATGTGACTAAACTAAGTTCCACACATGACCTAAAACATGCAGAATGCAGCAAAAGAAGCATAACAGGGTCTACACAATGCATGCAGAGTGAAATTCTTCCCACTAAACAACATTGTGCTGCTTTACTATCTGCAATTCACGTAAGAAAAGAAAAAAGAAAAGAGTTGCTCTACTTCACAAAGTCTAAAAAAAAGCAAGCAAGAAAGAAATAGAAACAAACGCCATTTAAGTTGCTAAAGGCTACAAATGCATCCTTCAGGAAGAAAGCCTGAAACATGTCCTCACTCCCCCGACTGTGATTGCTAAGATTTATGGTTTGCCACAAGCTTTTTACTGGATTTGAGATATTTCATGTAATTGCTGGTACATCAGAATAGAAGAGAGCACTGGTGGTTTTCCCCTGCTCTGCACAGCTCGGTTGAATTATATATTCAATAAAAAACCCTAATATTAGCATTCACACGTGTAGCAATTGCTCTAGTGGAGCTAGGAAATCAAGATGATTTGCTTCCTCAGAACTCACAAAGAAAGAAAAGCAAGACAGACTACTGGAAGTCATTTCCGCACTGTGATGATGATCATACTGATGAGTTTAAGCAGACATGCATCACTTTCTCTGGGACTCTAAGCAGTCCATTCACTGCCATCATTGGCTGTTATAAATGAGAGATGTGATGGGGCTGGGGGGTGGGTGGGGCCCTGGGGGCGAGCAATGGGGGTGGCAGGGGGAGTGGTACAAGGGGGGTATAATGGAGACAGGGCTAGTTGTCACAAGGTTGTCATATAAGGGCTGTATCTCAGTAGCTTTTGAAGTCAAAAGTCCTTCCCTAATGTTGTTTTGTGGTCCAGTAAATTGTTGTTGGTCCGTGGGTGGGGGGTAGTGATGCTGGGGGAGAGGGATTAGACTATCAAAGTTCTTATATTAGAATATTAACATTTCATATTTTTGCTGTAGGTAATATCAATAATGTTGTAAATAAATACAATATTCAAGTAAGAATTTAATATATAATAGTTAATACCTTATTGTATATGTTTTAGTATTTATAATTGGTGTGGTGGTGGGGCCCACATATGGTTTACATAGAATAAAGTTAATATAATATTAGAACATATTTATTGATGTATTATTATTAATATTAAACGATGACAAGAATTCTTTATATGGGGGGGTGGGGGGGTGTACTGGATGATAATAAAAGAATTTACTTTTAACTACAGAAAAATATGCTGATTGGAGATTAAGTTAATGTATAATGAACTACAATTATTAGGAGATACGGTGATCTTATAAACCATCCCTGCTCTCCATCTATCATCTTTTTTTATATTGGAAATGGGTGTTAAAGTCCAATCATTATATTTTTTAATGTATTATATAGTTTCAATTTCAAATAAAAGTAAATGTTACATTGTATAGTTGAATATAATACTTTATATTAATAATGATTTATTCATTTAAACTTACCTTATATCATTATTTTTATATGATTATTATTGTATTATCATTATTAACAGTTTGATTGTTTTTAAAATGTCAAAAAGCATGCTTAGTAAGCATTATTGAGTGGCAATTATACCTCCTCCTCTGACAGATTCATTATTTCATGTTGTTTGTCTGGGGGTCATCATGCCAACAGTTTTTTCTTTTCTTTAGTCTTCTTTTCTCTTTTGATCTTAATTGTTTCAGTAAGTAGAAGAAACAGTTTGCCGAGGGGTAATAAAAAGGATCAGCTGCACTATACAGTGCAACAACGCAATGAAATGGTTAATGGCGTGTTAACAAGCACAAGGTTGGCTCGACTGACAAGACGTTTGGGGGGACATTGTAAAACCAGTCGTGCCCTAAATATACACAGAGACCTGGTGGAATAAAAAGGTTTTGTCCCGTTTCCATCATTCGTTTGATCATGAGAAGAATTAACACCTCTTTAATAATATGCTTCTGTTGTTTATGTGCTTCAGTTCATTGTTTTGCATATGTAAAAAAGTTACGGCATCCGGTTTAACCACAACACCTTTCGTTGAACTAAGCCATACTGTAACTTTATATATGCATTATTTCTAGTGTGTCTCTACAATCAAAACTGTGGCTCATGTATGAAATATTACACATGCTAACAATATGTAAAACATAATAGCATCTATTTAGCATCTGAAGCTACACATGTCCAATTTTTGTTTTGTCAGAATCTGTGTGGCGAACTCATATCCCTCCTCTGCAGTATTTTGGCGAAAAAGACAAAACAATGACAAAGTGAGGGTTTTTCTTGTGTAGAAAATATGGCGCAGCTGGCTGAGTAGAGTCACCATCAGAGTTGCGGTGGGCCTGGAGCAGGGGGATCCTTAAGACTGCTTACCGTGGCGAAGTGGCGCGCGCGCCTGTGACATCACCCCTGCTGTCAGAACCCTAATATGGGCAAGAGATGTGAGCTCCTATGCAATGAAGACTTGGATGGAGCCCTGAGCCTCAAAAAGTGCCAGGTAATGAAAGAAGCTATATGTAGCTAAAAGCTTAATCCCAGAGTAGAGAAAATAACATACACCATAGTATCCATGCCTCCCATCTGAAGACATTTGGTGATATCCAATAAAGTTAAATTGTGTATTTGTGAAATGTTATCTCTTTTAATATATGGCACTGACTTTGAATTACTCTCCTCAGGTGATAAGTTATTTGAAAATAGCTGCTCATCCCACTTTAATTCATCTCTCTGCATGAGTGAAACTTCAAACAGTTACTTCAAATAAGTTGCAGACCACCCAATGCTTTTGTTTTTTTAATCCTACTGACCTTGTGTGGAAGCAGAGAATAATATTTTATAATGAAATTCAGAGGCGTATTGAGAGCAGAGAGAGAGTTTATAACTCTCAGTGAGTGATGGAATACTGGGTGAGACCTGCTTTACTCGCATACAGCAGATGAGAGAAGACTTTTTCTTCAGAACCTGTCTCTCTCTCTCTCGCGGGGGAATCTCCTCGTGCTCGTATTTTTTGTGTTTTGTTAGCTTGATTTTTGAGCACCAATCTTGGCACTAAGCAATTCCTTCACAAAAAATCAAACAGGCATTTTAACCAATAATGAACAAAAAGGCCTGGAATACCAAACATCATTATTTTTTATACTTATTTATTAAAACAAAAATACTTAATCAACTAGACCAAATCTATGAAATGATCAAAATTAGATAATTTACAAATTACATAACTTTATTATAAGTTCGTACAATTTAGCACCAACTTTCACTGATAATTTGTTGAACACATAAGAGAAAAGAAGGCTATTAAAAATATAACGATCAATAAATGGTTTTTAATGTGTTTTAAGCCATGTTGTCATTGTTTTGCATGCTGTTTGGTAGTTTTTCTTTAAACAAAGGGAAAAAAAAAACACAAACAAAAGGGAAGGGGAGAAAGGGGGAGGAGGAGGGGGGGGGAGGGAAAAAAAAACACCACAAGAAAAAAGAGGGGGGGGGGTTTAACAGAGCTGAGAGCATATACTGTACAAAGCTTCAGGGGTTAGCTAAATTTGGTGCCCAAATATCGGCTTGTCAGTTTTTATTCAATCAACTTATATTTTACACTCTTTAAACTTATTATTAAATATTTTTATATATATCATATCATATTCTTACATAATTTGGGTATCAGTGGTTGAAGGTTGGAGATTTAGATGCAAAAACACAGTACAGTTGTTGTGAGACCTGAGAAAATGAATGACAATTTTTAACGTAGTCTTCCATGCCGTGCTGTAGAACGCTCCAAATTAATGTTATTTTCCTAGTAACCAAAGTTCCATAGGACCAGTATAGCCAGAGCCCTGCGGATCCTCAATAACTGTTACAACTAACAGATCGAGCAACCTCAGATAACCAACAACCTTTCCCTCCGGCCTAGAGGGGGAAAATCCAACGTTAACTTTACTTTCTAAAGCTCACAAGCGTTTATATCATCCTGAGAGTCACACAGATAAATGTACGAGTTCGCTCGCTTTTAATGAGTCGCGGCATTGGCTTGTACTGACAGCACAGTCCATTCGAATTTGATGCATATGCTGCGCCACCCAACCAACCGTGCCGATTTTATGAGTTTTTGGGGGATTCTCATCCTGCTAAAGAATGCCCCATGTCAGTTCAGACCAGTACTCCATACGTGCACACGGCGTCGGTACTCATAATTACACGGGGTGGCCGGATCTGCACTGGCAATGGCCTATAAGAAAAACAAGCAGCGACACTATATATTCTTGGCTAACTTAGAAGCATGGTGTGATTCCAATTACCAGTTTTACTTAACGGGCAAGATACCTAAGCTTACAGATATGGTTATGTATGCTTTTTGAAAATCTGTCGACTTTTGATAGCATGGCACATAAAACCTTTAATACGGAGAAAAAAACTATAAAAACATGCTTATCATGTTTAAGCGAATGGCGAGTAGCCTACACTGAAAAAATAAATAAACCCACATTAACCAGTGTTTATCCTTCTCTTTATGAGGGGTGTTACTTTGCACAGTGCAAAAAAAACTACGGCTACGAATTAGGGGGTGAAAAAACCTGGTTAACGCGGGGAATATTTCACTGTACCACACATAAGACCCGCGTAAGGCCATATTTAGACACTTGCGAGCGAGGCGATTTTGCAATTGTTATATGCGTCCTCTGCACAGACTTTGATAGGCGGAAAAATATAATATGTCTTAGTAGATTAGTAGATTCTCCTTTATGACTTTTTTGGAGGCTTAGACCAGTGCACCCACAACTTGCCAAAGGGTTCTGTACGCAAACCCAGAGGACCATAAGCAGTGATGCAGTTGCAGGGGGGACAGCACCAGAACCAAGAGGCTAACGTGCTCTAATTTAGTGGCTCCAATGGTTCCATCAAACAGCGAAAGGGAGTATATAGGATTTATTTCAAGTGACTGCTTTGGAGCTCTGCTGACAGCGGAATGGAGAAACAATATTTGTACAGACCACTCCTGTGACCGTGGAGGATCATGTCTTATTCTACAAGAACAGACATCATTTCAACAGGTCCCGATCTATGACATTACAATGAATAGTTGGCATATGTGATCACTGATCCACAACTGTTTTGTTGTCAGTAATAAAGGAAGGATGATTCAAAGCTTTGGGCCAGATCCTGGAATTTAACAACTCTACAGGTACGATGGGGTGGTGTTCCATTGGAAGATTTTTAAAAGTCAGGTTGTCCATTGAAAATCTGTCAAGTTTCACGTCCAGGTTTATTGGTCCCGGAGGCGCTCAGTCCCTACATGCAGACTTGACAGCGAAGTATGTCTTGTCGTATGTCACAAAATGTGGGCTCTTCTTGCACATTACAGGGAGTAACTCAATTCTGTCGTTAATGTTCAAGGGGGGGGAAAAAATAGACAGGGTTGGACGGGGGGTGATTACAGAGGTTGCAAAATCCTCATTATCGTTTCTAACAACTAAGCACTGCGAGAAAGTGTCTAATCAGGGACCCTGCCCACCTAGACCGCAGTTCTGCGTGACCAGGAAACAACGGTATTACAAGACAAACACAGCGCTAGAGAGGGTGGGAAGGCCCAATGAAAAGAAGAGGAAGAGGAAAAAACCTTAACTGTGGTCTGGGGGGGGGGTTGATCAATCAGTGAATTAGGGATAGCCCTGTCCTCTTGGAGCCAGAAACCGAAATTTTCACAGGTGGAACGGCGTTTAAAGATCACAGTCCCCTTGGGTAGATATAAAGACGCATAGAGGGGGCTCAAAATAAGCGTCAAATATTGTTCTGCACAAATAGTCTGTCCCGTAGAGATACACACCGCGCCACTCTTCCCGATGAAGAGGGAAAAGTGCTCATTGTGCATATATTGTACAGGTTGTCCCGCTTTCTCTTGAAAAAAAAATAATATGTTAGTTAAAAAAAAAAGAAGCGAAGTGGATCGGCACTCACAAGAGGTAAGGATATGGCTGAAAAATGGTAGTAGGGACAGGCTCGCTTGATCTTATTAGGTTTATAACTTGCTAAATTTCCTGAGGTTAATATTAACTAATTTATACAGTTTAAGCGTGATTTCAAAAACCCTTTAAACTAGTAGATGCACAAAACATCCACAGGCAACGTTGTAAAAATTTCTTTGTATCTTATGGAACTGATCTGAATGGTTTTGGGGGCTGATAGTTGGTTTTCTTTTGCTATTAGATTCAAAAAGCAGTCTAGTAGGGTGAATGCATTTGTGATACGACCATTGCAATCTGATGAAAAAAAATATGTAAGATCCATGTAATATATAGTGGTAATCATCAATCAACATTTGCCTGCTCTGCTTTCAGAACCTGAGGGGGGGGTGGACACGGAAGTTGAAAGTTACCTCAGGTGCATCTACATAGTGAAGAGTAGAATATGGTGTTTGCATCGCCTGCATTGTGATGGTGCTAGAGGATTACAAAAACATCATCCATACCTATCAGGGAGCGTCTTGAAGCTCTAAGGAAATTAGATATCTCTGACCGCACAAAGGAGCAGATCAACTATCACTTGGTAGTTCACAAAAGTGAAGCCCATGGATGATTATTAGAACTGAAGTCCTAAGAGGCAACTTTTGAAACTGAATTCTGCAAAAGGAAGGAGAACACAAAAACTGCGTACGGGTTTGTGTCATTTTAAAGCTATAGAAAAAGAGATTATTACTTTTCCAGTAAGAAGTCTTATGGGGCTTGGTGCTAAGTGAAAAACTGCTGGTGCTTTGTCTATTCTGCTATTGTCGGTTCATGATTTAAACGCCCTGTGGGGATTATTGGTAAGAAAGATGCAAACGGGGGGGTAGGGGTGAGTGGGGGAATGTCACACTTTTTATTCTCTTGAATATTTCTCAGAGTGGTGGTTTGATTTTGTTTAAGAAAATCATTTTCTGCTATAGTCGATTTCGTATGTATAAAAAAAAAACCTTTAAAACTGATAGTTAAATTTCTCCTTTTGTCGCGAATTGAGGAGCCGGTGGGAGCGGCAGTGGGGCACATTGCGGAACCAGATCCGAATAAAGCTAAATTTAAACCATAAAACAATGCATAAAACAGCATGTAAGGCTGTAAAAGCAATATCAGAGTGTTGTTTTGACCAACAAATACAATGATTACTAAATGTTTGGACTTGTGAGTGAAAACCTTATAGTTACTAAGATATAGTCCTTATGTCAACTTTCCTGTTTGACAACTAAATCTGGTTTCATTTGTTCATTCATTTGTTTGTTTGTATGGTTTTTGGTCATTAATTTGTGCATTTATTCATTTGTTTGTTTGTATGTTATAATAACTTCGACATTGTGTGAAAGGCCGTTTTTCTTATCTTGACTGAGTTTTGTAGTTTATAGTCATAGTTACATCAGCAGCCGTTATTGATTCCTTTTCCTCCAGCTGTCTTTGTAGTTTTCAAAGTCCATACCAAGTGGAGATGCAACACAGGATGCAATATAAGAAATAACTGTATGACACAGTGTAAATGTCAAAGTGTTCTTCTCTTTTACAATGATCCCAAGAAGGGGATTTTGTTGTTTCATCGTAAGAGTGAACTCACCATATACATACAACTAACTTTCCCAACAGAGGGACATTTCTGTACAAATACATTTGAGGATTGTGTTTGGTTGCATATAAAAGTTAATATGAACAAAGGCGGCCACACAATGTCACTAATTTAGTTATTTGATTAAATATTTCTTATATTCATTTGATATTTTAAACCTCATCATAACATTTATTTGTTTAAAAAAAAATTCAAAATTCAAAGTCTTTGTTTACTTTTAGGTTTAAATTTGACTTGAATACCATATTATCAACAATGGTCTCTGACATTTGGACCGCACTATATAATGAGCATGAATGCCATTATGTTCTTGAACGTGCATAGACAGCAGTAATTTCCCTTTTCTCCTTGTTCATAGAAAGTACTAATTTACAAAATGAGAATGTGTTTTGAGGAAAATAACCTCATCATTCCATCTGACATTTTTAGGAAGGGCTATATAGTCCATAAATTGGAACATAAAGTCATAAATGCAAGAATAAGGCAGAAAAGGGGAGAAAAGTTCAAATTGTAAATGTGCTGTGAATAATGAGATCTCCAGCAGAATGTAAGATAAAGGAGGAGATAAAAAGATGGGGAAAAGATAGAAGGGGAGAGCTTCGACTGTAAACAGTGGAAGGCAAATGAAGGAAAGTAGAGTGAAAAAGAGAGAGAGGGAGTGAGAAAATCTCATAAAAGCACTGCTGCGTATGGCTACATTTTACGCCGGTATGTGGGAAAGGGACGGCAGGTTATGATCGGGTAGAGAATGAACTGCTATGGTTTTATTGGGTTACATTAGCATACCACAACCCTGATCTCAGCCCCTCGAGGTTATATTTGAAATATACATGTACATATTAAATGCTTGCTTTTGTTGTCACGTAATGAAAGCAAATGTGCTGCAGATCTCAGGGAGTGATAAAGCATCTATTCAGATGTAAGAATCATCCGAATACAGTTACTGTAAAATGAAATGTTATTGAGCTCATTCAGTCAAGGACTGCAAGGCTTTCTAACTTTTTGAAGCATTATGAGAGCCACAGAAATATTTTCTGACATTACATTTGACAGTGCAAAACAAAATGACTAAACTGAATACCTGAAGTCATTTGTTTATATTTATAAATGACTTTGATTAGTATTACATTATCCTTATGAAAAATATCCAGGATGGCTTGAGGAACACAGATAAACCATATACTGATGATGATTCTCTTCACGTTTCATCAGTCAAACATTCCCATCTGCACTGTATTCAAATTGCAAAATTTCCATCTTCCATCTCTATTCAATGTTGAACTGACGCTTCACGCTGGCATTTCCACGCTCGTGTGTGTTCATGTAAAACGTACCCCCCGTCTACTTTGATTTGATTGGCCATCTCAATTACTTTGACATTGACAAGCGCTGTTAACCAAGCACATCTTTAGACTGGCACAGGTTAATTCTTACACTTCAATAGTATTTATAGCTCCTAATGGGCTGTGTGACTATGAGGACTGATTACATCAAAATGTACGCAGTTTTTCCTAGTGGTCACATGCCAGTGTTTGTCTCTCTGGCACACGTGCCATAGGTTGCCGTCCCCTGAGCTACAGCGATAGTTGGATGCCTTGGTCCATATAGGGGATTTCCTGGAAGGTCATTTGTTTTATTACTCCTGTGAGTCTCGCTATTGGACTTTCTGTACAAGGGTGCCCTCTGCCATTGAGTATGAATGAAACATAAGTTACATGTGAGAGTTTGTGGTCATGGGTGCGTTTTTAATTTTGATATCACATCATATCTCAACACCGCTAATTAACACGATAACATTACAGTGGGGAAAATATTTATTTGATCCCCTGCTGATTTTGTAAGTTTGCCCACTTACAAAAAATAAAGGGTCTGTCATTTTTATGGTAGGTTTACTTTAACGTATAGAGACAGAATGCCAACCAAAAAATCCAGAAAAAACACATTATATAAAGGTTAGAAATTGATTTACATATCAGTGAGTAAAATAAGTATTTGATTCCCTACAAACCAGCAAGAATTCTGGCTCCCACTGATTGGTTATGTGCCCATGTGGAACAAAGATTAGTTCTGTCACTTTAAGAAGTTAGTCCTAATGTCAGCTCGTTAGGTGTATAAGACACCTGTCCACACAAACTGTATCTTCCATTCCAACCTCTCCCAGTCGTATTGTTCTATTAAGAGATTAAAATATTAGCCCTATTCTCCTATTAAGAGATTAAAATATCAGTCCTATTGTTCTATTAAGAGATTAAATATCAGTCTCTATTGTTCTATTAAGAGATTTAATATTAGTCACTATTGATCTATTAAGAGATTAAATATTAGTCGCTAATGTTCAATTAAGTAGGACTGTCAAGATATAAAATTTTTCACTACATGATCTACATTATCCTGCCAAAAGCCATAATTGCGATATAGAAATCTTGAAAAAACATATATATTTTAATTACTTGTAAACATACAAGAAAAGTGTAATGCCCACAGGACAATCGCTGTATGAATAAGACAAGTGAGAGGAATTAATGGACGCTGTGTGACATTCATATGTGAAATTGTCATGCGTGTATTGCCAATACGGGTAGTGAAAAAATCACAGCCAACCCCTAATTAACACGATTACATGCTTTTTTAAAATTCGCTAACTCACCATATCATCAATACCGGTATCTTGCAACACCCCTATTACACACACACACACCACAGACACCCATTACCAGCCACACACACACACACACACACACAACACATATAATATATATCTATATCTATAAACTCAGAAGTGCTAGATATAAACTCAAGATAAAAACGATTACCTCACGATTACCTTTTTATTTATTTATTTAATTAAATTTTTCTCACTGAATAACTAAAAAAACATATGCCATATATTTATGTACATTTTTTAAATGAATCTGTGCAGTGGAAATGCTTTCATTATATAGGTTCAACACGCACTTATCATTATTAGTTTTATATAGTCAACATCACATTAGCAAACAACATGATTATGCACTTCCAGACCTCCCTGATAATTGTAATACAATTGTGTTGTGACATTGGTCACTGTAGGCTTTTCTTCTGCTGTCAGAGTCAAACAGAGACACATGTTTAGACAAAATGACAGGGGAAAAGAAGAAGAAAGAGGGAGTCTGAGATCAAACTGAGCTTAACTGACAGTATGAGCCAATGCTAATGTTATCTCTGTGATTTTAGTGTTGTGTGCTGGAGCCTCTGGGCTCAGCGCTCACGGGATCACTGCACATTGTAATGCCCTGTGACATCAATAGAGCTCTTTCTCCATGGCTTTGCAATGGGGGATTGGTGCTCGTCTCCTCAGTGCTACACAAATGTCTTCATTTCTCTCAGTTTTTGAGGGATGCTAATGTCTTTTTAAGTGGCCCGAAAACATTTCGAGATGACTCGTATTTGATAATTTCCCTAATGAGTCACTGTTTCTAGCTTGTATGACATTTTGCAATGGAAGTTATTTGGAAATTCTATTAAGAAGTATGAGTTTTTCTATAACTAAACTGTCTGTGCGGAAGACAAATTAGCTTGTCTTTATTTCAAATCGTGATCAATTGCAGTGCACAATTATTGTCAAAGTTTAAATAGAACCTCACTTTAAATTGCTGCTATATAGTTAGGTGACATGTACTTATGTCACGTGATTAACGTTATTGCCTCTGCTGTATTTTTCCTACAACACCCACATTGAGTCGCTCAATAACTCATGTACTCATATCATAAACCATGTTCTCTCATCTCTTAGATTTGAAACTCATTACAGCTCAATATAGTTCATTCACATTCTCCAAGGTTTCACAGTAATAATAACCATAGTAACTTTTCTCACTCTCCTTCTGTTTTTCAGATGAGTTCAAGGCCTTTCTCAAGAAATTGCCAACGGATCATTTTTTAAACACCTCTGCCGTCTTAAAGTTCTGGACGTCAGATCTGGTCCTGCAGAGACGTTATGGTCTGCTGGAGGCGAGCACTAAAGTGGTGCTGGGAAAAGCCATCAAGATAGTGCGCAAACTCTTCACTCTCAGCAAGCGCTGTCCTACACAGCCAACGATCAGCCTGCCTAGAGAAAGGTACAAGGCCATATGATCTTTTTTTTCACATTCATTGCAAAACACATAGGGTAGCATATACAATGTGAGTTTTAGTAACTTTTGATTAAATGGTTAGTTCATCCAAAAACTGAAACGTCCATCATTTACTCACTCTCATGCTATTTCTGTCCATGCATGGATAGTATATGGGGTACAGCATTTTGGACCCCATTAACTTTTATTTTCCAGACAAAAATAAAATAAAAAATTGTTCTTACAGGACAATTATTTGGTTTTTGATTCTGAAAACAAACAGTTGTCAGATATCTGAAAAGAGAGATGAGGAATGAGGCTGGGGGGATATTAATAGATTTAATTTATTGAGAATGATTGATTTAGGCCACATTTACACTGCATGTCTTGATGCCCAATTCTGATTTGTTGACTATATCCGAATTTTTTTGACAACCAGTTTATATCTTCTTTTTAAAGTGACCCATATCCGATATCTGCATTTACACAACCTAAGGTTTACTGTAAGTACTGACCCGGAAAAGTGTCCACCAGATTTGACGTCAATCACTGCCATCGCATTTTCAGTGACTTACAACAAGCATTGATAGGGGAATATCCAATCTGTCAGCTAACATTGCAGACACAAATGCACAAAATCAAAGTTTTTTTGTTTTTGTTTCTTCCTGAATCGCATCTTGACATCAAAAGCTCTCCTGAACAAGAAGTACATGTTACATTATTGGATTTATAAGGTTATTAATAAACTAAAGAGTCCAGGACAAAAGGAAGCCTGATGAAATGAAATCCCACAGGGAGGCAGCCAACAGAAAGGGCATGTGATGCAAGACATTTTATGTATGTATGCATGGCATTAAGTATGCGTCAACAGTTGTGAAGTGAGTAGGAAGATAATGGAGAGCCCATGGAGTTGGAGCATTTATTTAAGTGACTTGTCTCTCGCTAAATTGGATGAAAGAGAATAAAAAGAATGCACCGTCTCCTCACACGCATTCCCAAAGGCTTTTAAGACTCACGTCCTCTACTGGTTAAGAACAATTTGCATTTGTCAAAGAATGGGTCATCAGCACTCGATTAATATTCGTATCAATCAGCAAGAGGAAATTAATGCCTCATTTACCACAAAGAAAATAAGGCCGATGTCAAGTCTTGACTTAACAATTTTAACATGTTAGTGAACAATTTTTCATGTCAACGAAGCCCAGATTTATTTTGATTTCATCTTCATTTAGTAAAGCCAAGCCTGTAATTTTTTCAGGAATTAATCTCGTCTGTAATTATCACCTTCTTCCTTGCAGGACTCTGGGTTTTTGGCTCAACAAAGCTCCGTCTCTGTTATACTGCAGCGAGCATGGTGTGTACGGCACCTTCTCCGAGGAAATGCATGGCTGCATCTGCGCCGCAGAGCAACGTACTGTCTGCCAGGGCAACGTGCCATGTAAGGTGGGTGAGGGGACCCTCTGCTCGTCCTGCGCCCCAGACAACATCACCCGCTGTGGCACATGCCTCCCAGGCAGCATCCTCCATATGGGATTCTGTCGCCCCAACATTGCCAACTCTTTGGACCACTACGTCAACTTTGACTTTGACATGCCGGACGCAGAAATGCGTCACCTCCTCCAAAGGCTCGACAGCCGCATGGAGGTCCACGCGATCTACATCAGCAACGATGTGCGTCTGGGCAGCTGGTTCAACCCGGCGTGGAGAAAGCGCATGCTGATCACCCTCAAGAGCAACAAGAACAAATCCAACCTTATCCACATGCTGATGGGGATCTCTTTCCAGATCTGTTCCACCAAGAACAGCACGCTGGAACCCGTGCCGGCAATCTATGTCAACCCCTTCGGGGGCAGCCACTCTGAGAGCTGGTTTATGCCCGTCAACCAGCAGGACTTCCCAGACTGGGAAAGAACTAAATTGGATGCCTCGCTCCAGTGCTATAACTGGACCCTAGCTCTTGGCAGCAAGTGGAAGTCCTTTTTCGAAACGGTGCACATTTACCTGCGCAGTCGCATAATCACAGACGATCCCACCGTCAATGAGACGCTTTTTTATGAGCCACTGGACCTGGACGACCATTCGGCCAACCTGGGCTACATGAAAATCAACAGCCTGAAGGTCTTTGGCTACAGCATGCACTTTGATCCAGAGGGGATCAAGGACCTGATCTTGCAGTTGGACTACCCGTACACGCAGGGCTCGCAGGATGCGGCCTTCCTGATGCTTCTGGAGATGAGGGACCGCATTAATCGGCTCTCTCCGCCAGGAGCCCAGCCGCTGGACCTCTTCTCCTGCCTGCTGCGCCACAGGCTCAAGTTTTCGTCCAGCGAGGTGGCCCGCATACGGGAGGTGCTCCAGAGTTTCAACGCCAAGCTCCCCAACTCCACTGAGCCAGAACTCAGCCAGCTGTGCAGCTAGCTCAAATGAGCCTCTGTCGCTCATTTTTGCCTGCCTGTGAGAATGTATTTGTAAATGTGATGAGAGAGAAAGGGAAAATAAATATATTGTCAGTGTGTGTGTAAATGTTTGTGGATGAGATTGTCTTTCAATTCTCTTCCTTTGGGCAGCAATTGTAAGAAACAGAATTTTTGATTGTAACTGATACAGGAGCGTACCTTAGAAGCTGTAAGTTCCCAGAATATTCCCTTGCTGGGAAAACTTTGTTGGAGCTAGCCTACAGTCAAACTACTTATTGTCTTTGAGTAAGGGTTCCTTTTGAGATGATGGGGACTGCCTCTACATGATTCATGAATAGGAACATTTTAAGTGAGAATATATAGCTACAATTTTTTAGCACGTATGTGCTAGTGTTGTAGTTATTCTTGGTGATGTCAATTTTCAAGATGAATCCGGAGAATTGATAATAAGAAGTCTATTCCGATGTAAAGTGTCTGAGCACAGTGGTCCAATGGTTATAACAATCAGCAAAGATTCAAATTTGTGCTTTTCTATTTTATCTGGAGTAGCATCATGTATTGTGAGATCTGTATATCTGTATTTAATGTGGGACTGAAATACCAGAATGCTGGATAGAATTTCCTTTGTATTCAGAGATATGGCTAAACCAAAAGGTAATCATGAAAGCAAACTGAATGGCGAAATTTCTTTATTTATGATTAATTTTTTTATGTTCACTGAAATCTCTTTTGAGAAGGCAACCAAAAGGTTACAGTACATACTTACAATATTGTTTTGAAGAGGTTTGTGGGCCACTTTGTAAATACTGCTCATCTCATTCAAGATGTGAAAAGCTTCACATTGCTTCTTGGATATATACCGATAAACAACCATATTTGTACTTTTTTGAAAAAAGAAAGAAAAAAAAGCGCCCCACACTTCAACACAAAACAATTGCCTTATGAAGTGAAGTCTCTGTTCTGATATCAAAGCACACTTGGCTGTATGACTCTCTCTTTAAGAAAAAAAGAAGAAAATACTTTTTTCTCGTTCTTTTCCTCTTCTTGTTCTTTTCCTCCTTTTCCCTCTATACTAAATTCTGATTTCAATTAAAGTGACCTCTAATCTGTAAATGTCAATTCTTAATTTAAGTATTACATGAGGAGTACATTACATGTTATCTATGTACAAATGCAGAGTAACATTTACATCACCTGGTTCAATAGCTTTGTTTCCCACAACATTTCCATGCTTTTCTATTAGACATATGATGATGTGACAAGGCATAACTGTAATACATCAATTCATTAAGTATCTCTACATCTTGAGGCAATTATTTCCACTCAGCATTTAATAACCGTATATGTACTGCTTAAGTGTTCTTGATTAAGTTACTTGGGTTGTAGCATTTGTCAACACAAACAGCCACAGAATTACAGCCTTTGACAACACAGAGCATTTATTACTGCTTTTTATATAAAACTGCAATGTGTGGAAATGTCTGTGAAAATTGCATATATGCATCAACATAAAAAAAATGATCAGTTTCCTGTCAAGATAAGATGGATCGTTCAATATATGGGAGCAACTTTTACAGTGCAACATAAAAAACTAAACTAGAATAAAAAGTGCAATTTATGCTGTTGTCATGGAGAGCTGTAGGACCTTCACATTGTCTGTCACGATATATCCGTGACTCAACTGTGAAGGGGGAAAAACATTCTCGCTAAATTCAGAAGATGGAAATCACAGGGAGTCTTTAAATATGAGTTGTTTATCTTAATGTCTAAGACAGGAATCAGATTTCGCCCTTCAATAAATTGTCAAGACAGTGAAGGGTGTCTAATCAATCACAACAGCGCTATGTAAACTGACATAGCCTCGCTCTTGAGAAACACAATCTGAATATTTCTGTATTTTAAGATTTATTATGACTAAACTGCCTGTTACAATGTATTTTTTGGTAACACTTTATAATAACTTTCATAAATTAAGTTCTAAACAATATATATCTGTATACTATGGTCCAAAGGTTTGGGATCGGTAAGATTTTTTAAATATTTCTGAAAGAAGTCTCTTCATCTCTAATGCTTTATCTTTTCTTTTTTAATAGATTTAATATATTTTAAAATGTAATTTATTCCAGTGATGGCAAAGCAGAATTTTCAGCAGCCATTTCTTCAGTATTCAGTGTCACGTGATCCTTCAGATATCATTCTAATATGCTGATTTGTTTGTTTTAATTATTATTATAATCAACGTTGTTAACAGTTGTGCTGCTTCATACATTTGTGGAAACCGTGATATATATTTTTTCCAGGATTCAACAGCATTTATGTTAAATAGAAATCTTTTGTAAAATCATAAATGTCTTTACTGTCACCATCTATTTAATATGCCCTTGCTAAATAAAAGTATTAATTTATTGATACATATTTTAGATAAATTAAACTCTTATTAACCCCAAATTCTGAACTACAGCATACTGTATATAAAATTCTGAATATCACATTCATGTATAATGTAATCTATATTAACAAATGATCTTTTAAGAATTACATAGGCATAATGTATTGTTTAAAAATGTATGATATAAAAAGATATGAAAGTTATTACATAGTGTCACCTATATATCTCATGGACATATGAGATATGAATCTTGCGTCCATATCTCAGTTTTTAGTTTGTTTGTTTTTTATCCTCCAATCTAATATATTTCTGATTAAAATCACTCCAGCCATCGTGGTCTCATTCTTGTTTATGTGCACAGTTGACTGAGAAAGCTATTACATTTTCCTGTGCAAAGGCATGAGATGAAAATTCATTATTTAACAAGGTGCTGACCATCTACTCAATTTCTGCTGTACGTGTTGCTATACACTCTCATGTCAAAGTGAACATACTTATATGCCATATCCAGCCATCTTTGGGATACCCGATTTAACAATTTCATATTTCCTTTAGCAGATGTCATGCTATCTTTCACCTAATATGCAACACTGTACTCTGTATTACATTTGAAGCTTTTACATTCAACACAGGCCAGACATCTCTCAGATTCTTTACTGTAACAGATACAAGCAGCTTTGTTTTCATTTCTTTGGGAATTCACCAAGGGTTTTATTCTGATTTTGCCTCTCAGATACACAAGATTATGCTTTTCTAGAAACATGTCAAATGTGACCTACTTTCAGGCCTTTTCTGCATGCAGTTTCAGTGATTTAAAAATAAAATGTGAGGTTTTTCAGATTCGAGGAAAGCAATCGAAAAGCGGTCCTCATTAGCATTCTATGAAAAAAAATTATCCTCTAATGTGCACAGAAATGCTGCGGTAAGGGGGCAAAAAATAAATATTTGTAGTGAAATCATTGCATTAATTAATTTCAGCCTGTAGTTATTTACTGAGCATGCTCTGAAACAAAATGGCATGTTGTCAAGCGAATCTAGCTCCTGGAGTTTGAGGTATCCGTTGGCGTCACTAGTTGCTGAATCAATTTACACACGTCAGGACTCTAAGAAAACCTCAGAAATGCTATTTCAGGACATCTCATCTCCGTTCTTAATTCTGGTTGCAATCAACTTTTCCAATCCCGTCTTTAAACTTCATTTCTGTGTTGCAGATAGCCAGACACACATACCTGTATATCTGTATGAATACAGCATTCCAGGCAGCTTTTCCATGCTGTAAACATTTCAAGACTGAAACTGTATCTCTGCCATTTCATAAACAGCCTGTATATCCACCAATTTTTGGAATAAAATTCAAATAACATTTAATCTCAGAGGGGTCAGTCCAGGGTCCTACCTTCAGTCTCCATGCATTGCCATAATGTGGCATTTAAATTTTTTTTAATGTCCAGAACCAAAGTGCTGAATGTAAATAGTTTGACTGCATCCATTTCTATGAGAGACAATATAGCTCAGTTACGAGCGTGAGGTGCCAGCTTGAAATATTGCAGAGGGGACTCTGTATGTGGTGTATGATTCTGTACAGAGTCAGATATGGGCGGTGTGGTCATAAAATGAAACATTATCTTTATACTCTTAAGATCACTTCTCTCTCTCTCTCTCTCTCTCTCTCTCTCTCTCTCAATGTTTTAACAAGTGTAAATTGTCTAATTTGAATTAATAAAAGGATGAAACAATCCTTTTCCCCATGGAATCTAAATGAATGCTTTACTGGGTAAGTGCCATCTCCTTTCTACCATGAACTCTTTGAACCGTTACACAGCAACAGACGACCATTAAAAGATTCAATTTAGCCATTGTTTTCCATGGTACTAATCATTTACTTTTACGATGTTCACAACATCAATTTGTAGGTTAATTTCTAATAGGTTTTTAGAACAGCAGTTTTCTATTTAAAATAAACAAGGCCTGTAGATCACAGGGTTGTCCCTTATTCAGAATTGAACTGAGAATATCTTTTAAATTCCTACATTGAAATTTGAATTGATTTTACACAACATAGGCTCATTGGAGGAAAAAATGCCTTTTCCTACATTCTTGCAAAACTCCAAGAAATGTACCTATAAACACAATTCACTGCATATTCCAGTTGAAATGACCAATAGTAGTAGTAAAACACCAACAACTTTTATTGCTTTTCACACAAATTATGATTACAAGGTCAGATTATCGACTAATAAAGAATTATTTTCATGCAGTTATTCACACAATACTATGACTTCAAAAGTCAAAAGTCTTGTAGAAGCAAGCTATGACATGGTTAGCGAATGTGTTTTATCTCATGCTTGCTTTTGTTAATATTATTAAGGTTAAAGGGGTCATATGATGCGATTTCAAGTTTTCCTTTCTCTTTGGAGTGTTACAAGCTGTTTGTGAATAGATAAGATCCCTAAAGTTGCAAAGTCTCAAACCCAAAGAGATATTCTTTATAATAGTTAAGACTCGTCCCCGCCCTCCTAAAATGCCTTGTTTAAACACGCCCCCACATGTCTACGTCACTGTGTGGGAACATTTGCATAACACCGCCCAAACTTTCACGCAAAGAAAGAAGGCATAACTTTGATTCTCGCTGTAGTATTGTTGCCGGCACCGCAATGTTGTGAAGATGCTGTGTGCTTCGTTATGAAAGCGAAACTACTTTGTTTGGCCTTCCAAAAGTGGACACAACAAGAAATAAGTGGTTAAGTTGTATTTACAACACAAATACAACTGAACAAATATTCAAATGTGTGCAACGCATTTCACGGAGGACGAGGACTGTTTCCTGGGAGAGTAGCCTACAATGCCGGTGTTCTTGCAAATAATGCTGACTCACAGCCTGTAAGTACGCTTTCATATTTAAAGGATTTGCCACTGACGATTCAAACGTGGGTTTTGAGCAGTGTAGTGAAACTTAGCGCTTGTTGTTTGTCGTGTCTCCGATGACAAATGCAGACATGGCTTTATGTTTACACGATGCAACACAATGCAAACGCGTAAAAAGACAGTATAAGTCATTATAATCAGTAATTATGTCCCCACTGGATGCTACAAATGCCTCGTTTATAATGGGTTTTATTGGTTTTGTCTCATCGCGCCGGGACAAGGCATCACAGTATGGTAAGGGGCGTAACATTTCCGTCACACGCGTGAGGTATTCGGCCAATCACAACTCACTGGATAGCTGGTCAATCAGAGCACACCTCGCTTTTCAGAACGATGAGCTTTGTAAAAATCGTAAGAAAGTTTCAGAAAGGTGGGGCATAGAGGAGAAACAATAATGTACAGTATGTGGAAAATAATGTGTTTTTTGAACCTTAAACCGCATAAACACTTTTCATTACACCAAATACACAAAATAATGTTCATTTTTAGCAACCGTCATATGACCCCTTTAAGGTTTAGGAACATTATTTTCAAATGCGATAGAGCATTAACCTTTTAGGGCCACTCACTGGACATTTAATTTCCGAATTCTAGCGATATGTACAACAGACAACAAAATAAAACATTACCAGATTCACATAGATCTGTTTCAGATAAATCTGAACGGACTTTTGGCACCACTCAATGAACATTTCCTTTTGAAAGTGTTATAAAAGGTGTAAGAATCTATGAAATATCATTCTGTCACAATGTCGCACCAGGCATGTTTTTCAATGAGCCTGGGTTGATATTACAACTGCAAACAGGAAGCAGAAACATTAGAAATTCCCAGTGCTAATCCTCAATGACAATGATAATTCTCTTTCAGGTTTTAGGACTACAAACTGAAAAGGTTAATTAAATGTATAGGGGGGCAGAACTGCTGTTGCTGTATGTTTAGAAGAGAGGCCATTCTGACCTCAGTGACTCTTTCCTACCTACTCCATTTGTCCCTGCTGGAACAGAAATCCTGTGAGGAAACAGGAAGATAAGCGAGCCAGGGAGTTCAAAATATAATCAGACTTCAACACATCACACCGCAGAGCAAATACATTCTTCCTGATTCTCCTCCAGTCTACATTTGAGGATTCAAAGGCAGATAAAGAGACACCACAAACAGGTTTAGCACAACAGAGAACCGGAAGAAAGTTAACAAGACAGGCTTCCATGGGCATTGAGGGTGGATACACAGGCTTAGTTTATTTTGTTCCATCTAAAACGGGGTTTTAAAGAAATGAAAAGGTCGACACTGGTAGAGGAACAGAAGGAATTGGCGTGCCAGCTTCCTCAGCTTCAGCAGAGATGTGTGAATCAATAAGATGGTTGGGGGTTGACAGAATGACAGCCACTGGGAGTCCTGAAGGACATCCTGTGAGGGAGAAGAGAAGAGGAAGGGTAAAAGAGAATCTGACAGGCCACTTTAATGAATAGTAATTCTTTTTCAAAGGAAACGGCTCTGTGGGTTGTAACGGTGAAATCTGTTTCCCACTCAAGGAATGAAGATGTGATTTGTTACTCAGGCCAATGGGAGGTTTGAAGAAGCAGAATCCTGACACAGAGGGTGAAAGTCCAGAGCAATGAATCGTTTTGAAGAAAATCTCTTTTATTGTGACTGAAACTCTAAAATATCAGAATTTTCTAATAGATTTTGTAATTAACTGTGTCTTTATACATTAAAGAGACTGTTCACCAAAAAAAAGAAAAGAAAACTGTCTTCATTTACTTGTTCTAAATCTATATACTGTACGTGATCAGCTAAGCTCAAGAAAGGCAAATCTGATTTTAACACATTTAATATGACTATACATATTACATGACTGTATATATTACTACACAAAAATTAAATAATAGAATTATAAAAATACTATTGCACTGTAAAATAAAAATCAGTACAACTATAATAAAACTTATTATATTATATTATTATCACTTATCATATTATTTATAGTACATTACAGATCAAAAGTAAAATACAATTTTATATTTATGGTCATCTTCATTTCTTTCGAACATTAAACCATAGAGCTTTTATTTGGGTGGGAAAATGCAGGGAGACGTTAAAGTTTCTCTTTTGACCACAGATTTATAAACAATTCTTCTTTCTGTTCCACAGAACAAAAACTCATATGGGTTTAGAGCAACATAAAGCTAATTAAAGGAAGCCAGAACTTTTCATTTCTCAGTGAACTGTCCATTTAATGAGCTAAGCTGTCCTGGTATTATAATTAAGGTTCTCCTACTTGTCTTTGTCTCCTCTTACTTGATGATAAAAGTTATGCAAGATCTACTAGGAGATAACTCTGTAAAAAATGATCTAATGTAATCCTAAGGCCAACCAAAAGTACAAGAACTGTGGATCCCCTCCCAAATATAATGAAATAAAGGGTCTTTCTTGCAAGAGTCTTTCTTGATCTTTTTCTCTGTGCTCCAGGCTATGTGCAGCTGAGAAAGTGAGTGAGTAACTCCTTAATGGCTCTGGCTCATTTGAAGCTGTGCAGAAAAACAGCGAAAGAAGCATTGGGGGAAACTCTCATGTGTGTCTGGCCTTGAAATATGTTGTCTTTCATGCATCCAAGTGTTTAATGATGGAATAAAACACAGAATAATTGCATTTTCTGGTATGCTGGATGTCATATGTCATAAAATTAATATGAATTTTAACATGGGTGCAGTCAGTCTTGCGCACGTTGTTGGACATATCAAAATATAAAAGTAACTGATCAGTAATGATACAAAAGTACTAATAATACCAACAAAAGTAATGCAATAAGAATGTTGTGTATGTTTATGTAACATTCTAGATTTGCATTCAGACCAAATGAAGTAAAGTCTAATTATTTCTATTAAGTGGCCAGCTGAAATTAGGATCATTACGGTCAGTATGTGGTGGCAGGCAGCATATAATGAGGAAACATCCAGAAGCAGGGAAATAAAGGACATGAGCAGCAGTGTGTGAAAACAAATTCTGCTTTTGTTAGTAAGCTTCATACATGCCTGGACAGACAGCATGTGCTGGAGAGAAGCGCTTGCCGTCAAGTGCAGGGTGGTCTGTCCCAGAATGAAGCATCTCTGAAGATGTCCAAAGACTGTCTCTCCCTCCAGAGTTGACATGAGAGGGTTCCTCTAATCCAGACTGTCAGAAGGAGAAGCAAGGACAACCAAAATGAGCAGCAGGCAACCGATCCATATCACTACTGTCAAAATCCCTGGAGAGGAAGAGGAACAGAAACGAGTGGATCAAGTCAAGCAGAATGTAAATTCAGATGATGAAGCAGCATGTGTGTGCTGTTTTGTGTGATCTTGTGTGTGTGTGATTCAGGATCTGCTGGGAGATGAGAATTGCACAAGCACACATGGGACATAACCAGTGATCGAACTGAACAATGTAGGTGGTGGTCAATACTACTGGGAATATATATATTATTATTATTATACGGTACATTATAAAGTTGTGATGCCTAAATTGACATGTAGTATTTCTTGACAATGATGCATGTATATATTCAGTGGTGCCTGCAGCTGTAACGGCTGTACGCACAATGACGCTCAGCCTAACCTAGATTTGCCCGCACAACATTAATCAGTTATTATAGGCTTGTGGTTGTCCCCGTATTTCATGACTGTGATGGGAAACAGCCCAATGCCAGTAATTATGAATTTCATCAGTTTTTTGTCAATGCCAAAGTTCATTTTGCTGCAAGAAATAAACCAAATAGAAGCAAAAAAAAGTGTTATACGCAATTTCATGAGATTGTGTTAACAATTAATTTGTAGGCTATTTTACAAATGGGAATACAACTAATTCATGACAATGTTTTACATTCAAGCTACCCGTAAATAGTGAAAAGTACTAAAAGAATGCAATAAAGTATTTTTTTAAAAGCTGTTTTTAAAGCATTTGCTGCATGTATAAAAAAATAGGCTAATAAATAATTCACATATCAGACAAAATTGCGTTGCAGCAATTCCTTTAAATTTTAAGGTATTAAACATAGCTACCTAACGAATCAGAAAATATAGCAGCTATGGCTACAATTAGAGACACAATTTACATATATTCCTTATAATTTGTGTTTTTTAATTTTTAATTGTCATAATTATAAAATAAACACAAGTATTGGCCTGTTTTGGCTTTTCCTTTTCCTTAGTTTTATATTTTAGGACTCCATCAATATGTTGATGGAAAAAATGACTGCCCTCTCCTCACTGATTGCTCTCAGGAAAAATGCATGATCCATAATTCAAGAGTTTTCATATTTCCAATTTGAATTATTTCGTTTATAATTAGTAATTTTCAGCTTTCTATAGATATATTTATCGTGTCTGTGAGTCATGTATTCGCTGAGTTTGTTTATTTTTGTGAAGCGCTCCTGTTCAGGACGAGATGGCAGAAAGAGCATCATGTTTTTTTTTCTTTATTTTATAAAAGCACAACCTATTGTTGATACTGTGAGGGCACAAAAATAAAAGTAGACCCTTTGTAGGGGACAATTTAGAATGATGCATGAAAAACTCTACCTTTATTATAAGAGTACCTTACAGTTTTTGCACACACTGTTATAAAAAAATGCAAGTGATCGCGCCGACGCCTCCATGTCCTGCAGAGCACTCTTCAGCTTCCACTCTCTGCACAAACTACTGGATACAGCGCACATTTATCTAGGTTAAATATTTAAACTAACATTGTGATGACGAGGTGACGTGAGTTACGGCGTGTTTTTATATACAGGTATAGACTTTATTGTAGGCAATCATCGGAGAGGTTTGAGACGTCATAATTGATCAAGACTATAGGCTATGATCATATCAACTGTCATGCCACAGAAAAAAACTGACCCTTGGTCGTTACTATAAAAAAAAAAAAATTAAAATTAACAAACAAAAAAATGCTCCAAACGTTTTTCAAAATTAACTTTATAAAAAAACAAAACAAACTATAATCACTTTTCCATTACATACAAAAATGAACTATTTTAATAGCTGAAACAGTAAACTGTTTTGGGAGAAGGGGAAAAAAGACAGGCTAATTGATGCCCGGCAGGGCTCTAGTCCACTTCATCCAACACTGTTTTGTTCTCTGTTGTTTTCATCTGTGAGCATGCTCTTGATATGTGTTTTACTATTTTGTTGAGTTTAAAACGTGTGACATTCGTTCTTCTCTCACTGATCATTTGCCCCCCCCCAAATAAAAAAATTTATAAATACAACTCCGTGCATACCCTCGGAAGAAATCCTGCAGGCACCCCTGTATATATTCAACAAGTACCAGGATTAACTGAATTTAGGTATATTCAGACAAATATATATATAAAAATATACTTTTATGCTTTCATATATTTCTAATTATTGCCTAATAAATTCGATATTAAATTTGCATCATCTTTAACGAACTCACTTAATCTAACATTTGAAAACACAATAACTCAACCAGAATAATTGGGTAGTGGCATGTTGTTTTGTACATAATGTTGTCATTAAACATTAACAGTTTTCTTCTCTCTTAATACAAACTTTTAAATACCTTATGAGTTAACCATACTACACTCGAAAGAATAAATCACTAACACTATATGAATCAATTCTAATCTTTGTGATGAACTGTTTTATTTAGGTTTTTGGGCAATCAAATCCTTTCAATTTGAATCATGAAAAATATCACTTTTTATGCCTCAAATTACAAATGATCCCATTTACTAACCATGTTTATTACTTTGACCATGTACCATCCGGCGTCGCTCGCGTGGTATAGTCTATCGTCTAGAGACACGGGGTCGCGTTCCCCTCCGAGCGACGGGAGATATTAGCTGCTGACGCAATGCTGTTACGTGATCTGCTGGTGAATTGCTAGGTAGAAATTCAGTAATATTGCATCATTGCATGATAGATATCTCGTAAGCACTTCGACTTGCACCAAGATAACTGTCAACTATGACCATCAGCCTTATTCTTCTCATTCTCACCACTTGCAATACTTATACAATCTAATCTTCACACATTTTTGATCAATTTGGTAGAGTGGTATGCTCTAGGCATATGGTGTCTGTGTTTCCCAATAATCTACAATGCAGCCTGCCAACCGTAGAAAAACAAAACTTCAGCCTGGAAAAAAGCAGCTCTGATCAGTAGATCACAAACAGACAGAACTACGGCCTCCTTGCATTGTGAGGGGGCCACAGAGGTGCAATTTGCCCCACAGATCAACAGTTTCACCCACTCTGTCGCGATTTCCTCCGTAAAGCAGTGACAGAAAAAGACAAGATAAGTCACACATCAAACCATCAAAGTTCTTAGGTTTTCCTTCTCCCTCCGAGCTTAGGAAATGATCAAGAATCACTTTGTGTTATTTTTCTTTCACTGCGAAGCTTTGTGTGTTTTTATTTATTTGTGGTCCAGTTAGGCCCTATTAATACAAACTAAACATCTTAAATTAATAAAAAATCAAGGATAAATTGAGTTAAATAATTCTGATTTTTTCAAAAAATGTGAATTATTTAGGTGATCATTTACTGTTTGAAAACAGACACCAAACCCTTCGATTGTAAACTATAGGCTTTATCTAAACGTTGCGGAACCTGGCAAGTGCCAAAGATAGAACAATACTGTTTGTTTTATTTAGATGGCAAGCTCGTTTTCAGAAATTTACCAACAAACACTGTTGAACAACTGATCCCGTTAATAGTAAACAACACGAATTTAGGGCAAAGAACTTAATTCTCAGCTGTATAGTCAAGAGTTTGTTTTGGCGGATGAGGTACATAAAAAAAGGGATGGGCCCGCACCGCGCGTGCGAGGAGGTTACATTTTATGAGGTTCTCGTAATGCAACGCTGGGTTTCAGAGACTTCTCAATATTTTTATGTGGTAGAGTATATGAAGAAAAACTTTTCCTTAGGGGAATAAAAAATTAAAAGAAAAACAGATATAAATTGTAGAAAACCATAAAAGAGATATACAAAACACAAATGGCATACTAGACTAGTAAAGCTATAGACAATGGATAGCTTAATAACAAATATTTGACTTTGGGAAGATCTGGGATAAATGTATTCGATATTGCAACCTCTGATTTTGACTGCAAAGTGGCATGTTAGCTAATCTGAGCGAGTAGTTGAGATGTCTTTATAAAAAAACCCTAGATACTACCCAATTTTCTTCTCCGAAATTTGGCTATGTTCGGCAAGTTCTCTCAAAAGTATATGACTCAAATTCCCTACTTACCCTCGTAAGTTAAAAGAACATTTGTTTCCAAGTAATGGCTTTTAAAAAGGCCTCAACACGTCTGCAACCAAACCGTTTTATGCATTGAGCATGGTAAGGTTTTTCTGAATTTTTTAATTTGTAACTCCATCTAACATTTTTTAAGCCGTTTACTACTACTTGTTTCAGAATGTTTTAGAAACAAAAATAACCTTATCATATTTTGCAAAACGCGAGGTTCTTTCTTCTGGCCATTAAAGAAGTAATTTGAAGAATGTGTGTCAGCGAGGATTTTGTTATTGTCCCCACGTGGCTTTGGACGTATGGAGGGGAACAAAAAACTGTTTGGTTACCCAACGATTTTTCAAATATCTTTTGTGTTCGTAGAAGAAAGAAATTCAACTGTTTGTAATTTTTCATTTTTTGAATTAATAACCTTTTCTATAAAGTTTTGCATACCAAAGAAAAAAAAATGTTTTAAAAATGTTTCGTTGAGTTTTTCGTAAAAGGACTATGATGTGTTTTTCATACTTCAACTGGAACACTTACATAATGTTTTTTCGACAAAATATTCTTGTTGGCCTGGCATATACAGTAGGGTTTATCATCTACTGGAAGTTTTTTCTTCCTGCACTCCATTTGCCTCATTCAATTTAATCTCACTGCAGTCAGAACAACAACCAGTGTTGGAAGATGTAACTTGAAAGTCACACTAGATGTATGTAGATATTTACTCATGTCAGTTGTTCACTTCATTCAATCATTCATTCAAGCCATCTTTTAAAAAGTCTGAATGTGACGTGTGATGTTTGTTTGGGAACTAATTTTCGTTGGGCAAAATTTAGTCAAAAACAGGCAATTGGTTTCCTAAAGGCTGTGAGTCATCTTAAGCTAAGTTCATTAAACTTGTATAAAATCAATATATTTGTTATGCTGATATCTGGAGAAAAAAACGGTCCAAAAAAAAACGTGTGATATAGATTAACTATATTAAATTATATAACTATAAAAAGCATACAGAAGCATTTTTACCATCTACAATTTAGAATGCCTTAAATTTTGATGATCTAAATGTGTTTTTAAAGGGGTCATCTGATAGTTTTTTAAAGATCATTACCTTTTGTGTATTTGGGGTATACAGAATATGTTGCAGTGCTTAATGTTCAAAAAACACTTATTTTTAACAAAATACTTTACATTTTGTCGGTCCTCATATGCCTCCGCCTCTCTCAAACAGGCTTTGTTTGTCTCGTACAAAGAGTCGACCGTCCGATATCCGACAAGCGGCAGTCACTACGTCTAATAATGGGCCAGTGTAAACCCGAACTGCATTGTGATGGCCAGAACACGCAAGCCAAAGACATACAGGTCGATAAAATAGTCAGGCGCGGCCAAACTTAAACACAAATGAAACATCACGCGGATGCGTGGTCAAGACGAAGGATAACTCAATAAATGTTAAAGACAGAACAAAAGGAGGCACAGAGGGAAATCCGCGTGACAGACACATGTGAAAGCTGGTATTTTTTTTGTTTATTGACCCACTCTAAATCTCCGCAGGTCGTCTCATCCTCGGGCTAGACAAGCACTCCAGCGCTCTTCAATCACTCTCAGTCTCCGTCACTCCCCTCCTCGTCTCTCTCTCTTTCCCCCTTTCTCTCTCTCTCCCTCATACCCGCAGTCTTTCTCTCTCTCTCTCTCTCATCGCTCGCGCACGCACACACACACGATGCGCAAAACTCTGCCTTTGAACAGTCAATAGCAATACTTAAACTAATAACAAAACATAAAAGTGGCTGATTCAGAAGTGCCAGATTGTCATAGCAAGTCAGAATTACCTCTTCTCCTAGGTTCACGAAACGGTCGCCAATAAAATGCATTGCTGTTCTGTTGTAAGTGATCTTAAAGATTCCTAAATGCATCTACTTTCGGAAGGCCAAATAAGTGCTTTTGCTTTCACACAGAAACACACGCGGCTGCCCTGACATGTCTCTTCAACACTAACTGCTGCGGTTACTGCACACGTCCTTCTTTCTCCTGTGCTGAACATGTGTGGAGCGGCATTCGGCAATATTGCTGCTCCACAGTTCAGTGTAGGTAGATATTGGGGGGCGTGTTAGAACAGCCCTTTTAGGGGGCGTAGGCTAGTCTTAACTTTGATAAGAATAGCTCTTTGGTTTTGCGACTTTAGTCCTTTTGCAACTCAGGATCTTATCTCATGCACAATTAGCTTACCTCCAAAGGAAAGAAAACTTTATCCCGCATCATATGAACCCCTTTAATACTAACTCGCGTAGTGTATTCGTGCCTCGGTGTGTTTTTGTGATATACCTGTATGTCGCACACACCCGCGCGTGAATTTGGGAAATGAATCATCTGCGGTTGTGCGCGCATTTGTTTGCACGTGAGCAAAGGTGTTTTTTAGGAGTCTTTAGGAGACTTGCAAGCGCCAGACCACTGATTCATCAAACCTGCTTTCTTGCAGTCTGTGTTCTTCCAACTTTATTTTGTAGTAACGAATATGCTTCAAGGAAATGTATCGGAGTAAAAGTATAAATTTTAATAAGGAAATGTAGTGGAGTAATTATTATTCGTTACTTACACCACTGGAAACAACTTGATTTTATTACTTTCCTATGGTAAATTTGTCAAATGTATGGCTTTCAAAGTAAATTAAATGATCATCTTCTCACATAAACTGTAATTTTAGCCCATTTTTTTAAATGATCTTTTAGCCAGATAGTAAACGTTCATGGCTAGCTGGTGCAGTGACAAATGAGCATTTATTTGAGGCAATTATATATTTGTCACCCTTCTCCCAACTGGGAGTGTCAGACCTCCAACAGAAGAAGGCTAGACTACAGTAAATGAGACCCCCTGACCAAAATTGAGTTGCTGCAAGTGCGATGCTGCCTTAAGGTGGTGTTGATCTGTGTCTGTGATCAGAATAACGAGGCAGCATTTGTTTTAAAGCTTCTAATAGTTTGCTTTATGACATTTGCTTTATATGGGGGTGAGTTTCCTGAGCTGCAAATCCCACAACGCTACTCACAGAACAGGAGGAGCAGCTTTGAGTGCATAAACACTGGCCAAACTGCAGAAAGCCACTGAGTAATGTCCAATATTTTTTCTCTCGACACCAAGCATCAGTTTCTGGCATTTTTTCAAGTAGCTGTTTGATTATAGTGGATAGTTTTGTGCCACCCTGTTGTTTTGTGCTTTCCATGCTTTTCTCCCCAGTTAAAATTCTGCACAATGCCTCCAACACAGAAATACAAATGATTGACTTTACTCTCTCAAACTCTTCCACTAACCCATTTTTGCCTACCTCTGGCATTTAAGCAAGGGAAAATAATTAAATGTGTCTCTTTGAACTAAGTGAATTAATATGCCTGAAGTCACAAGTATTTAGTGAGATTATTAATTAATGTGCACCTTTTGCTAAGTGGGCTGGAGTCACGGTAGCAGTGCCTTTGGCATGTATATGTGATCAATCATTTAATGACTCACTTGTAATTCCCGTTTTAAAGTAGACCTCTGCTCCTGGAACAAACATCAGCATGCCCAAGAAATTAAAGGCCATCAGACTGGACCCCTGAATGGCAATTAGATTCATCACATATGTAAGCACTGAAAGGGCACAGCTGCAAAAACACTGTGCACTGAATTTATGAAGTTTGCAGATTGAAATGAGAAAGCAGTACACAAATGTTAGTGGCCACATTATCCAAGAGAAGGGTAAAGCCCAAAAAGACATGAAACCCATGCAAAGAATATAAATGTTTTAGAACATGAATATTAAAAAAAGAATAAATCTTGTTTAAACCTTCAAATACAGTAGGTATAGAAAATAATCTCCCCCTTTAAAATATTCACATTTTGTTGCTTTGCATCCTGAAATGAAGACGGACACAGTTTTTGTTTTATTCAGCTGTATTTACGTGCAACTTACAAGTGAAAGACCAACATGTCAGAAAAAAAATTAAAAATAAACCACAATCACCAAGTTGGAAAAAGGACAACCCCCCTCCTAAAAATGACTTGGTCATGGCACACAAAGATATTTGACTTTCAACTGTGATCAGCTGTGGTCATTTTGATTAGCTCAGCATGAAAAGAGCTTTCGTGGAGCATTTCAGTCCTTGGTAGTGCAACTGAAGCAAACAACTATGGGTGGCAAGGCACTGTCAGAAGATCTTTGGGGTAAATATGTGGATGGGTACAAGTCAGGAGATGGATACAAAAAACTTCAAAGGTTTTATCAATGCCTAAAAGACTAGGGTTGTGTACCGAAGCCCGGTACCAATATGGCACCAGTACCTACATAAAAAATAAAAAAACCAAAACCGGTATGTACTAGAACCGAATCAGAACGCAGATTTCTGTGCCTCATTTTGTTGCCATGCCTAAGCGATCGATTGAAATATTTGTCCTCTGGTTCTCCGAAACATCATCACTGGCACCGCACAAGAAAAATTATTTCCCGACTGAGAAAATGCACGTTAACTCAAGTCGGAAAGCTCTAATAATACAAATGTATTTGTTTTCACATTCCGACTTAAAAGCACAACTCAGTAAATGAGAGCATCTGAGGAGTGCGTGAATGCAGTAATTACACATGCTCTGATGGCAGTAGGTAGCCTTCCATTAACTAAGCTAAACATGCTTAAATTAAAATACCTAAATCTAAACTTCCCTTGTAATTCCCCTTCTCTCCAAAACCTGTTTGTCTCACCAAAAGAGAACCTATAGCCTTTTTACCTCCACACATCATCAAATGTCTTCCTTTTGTGATCTGATGTGGCTTTTTGTCACAGAATGAGGCAGAAAATATGTTTTATATGCTACTTTAAAAAGAATACATCTATTAGCAATGGATTATAAATATACTTAATTATTATGAAAATACCCAAGATGGCTGAAACACAGATAAACTATATTATCGCAGTCGAGTGTTTATTGTCTTTGCTTTACCATTCAAAACGTTTATATGTTCTGTTTACTCAGTTAAATCTATAATAGCGATGCCTTTGTCCATATAAGGGATTTTCTCTGAGGGTCATGAGTTCTCTTGCATTCCCTGTGACTGGAGATGTGGATTTCTGTGCGATTTGGCGTCCAGTAAAAATGAAACCGACATAACGTGTTTATAGTGCTAATGGCCAGTCCATCATTTTTGGGGGAATTTTTTATTTATTTATTTAATAAGTATCGTCAGGCCCGTTTAGTCACCGGAACCGTTTTAAAGTATCGATTTGGCACCGTATCGAAAAAAACGCAAACGATACCCAACCCCATATATAAGACTATTATTAAGAAGTGGAAGGTATTTGGTACAACAAAGACCCTCCCTGGATCGGAACGTCGCTCCAAACTGGATGAAAGAGCCTGGTCAGAGAGGCTACCAAGAGGCCTACAACAACTCTGAAGCAGTTGCAGGAATTTATGACAAAGAGTGGTCATTGTGTGCATGTGAAAAAAATATAACAAATTCTCCACAAATGTGGCTTGTAACGGAGGGTTGCAAGAGAAAAAACACTGCTCAAGAAAAGCCACATGCAGTCACGACTGAGCTTTGCCAAAATGCAATAATGAGACTAAAATTGAATTATTTGTCCTCAATTAGATGAGCAAATAAATCCACACAAACTATAAGATTAAATCAGTCATTTGAAACCAGCGTTTGAAACCATGAACTCTCTCAGAGCGCGCTTCACATCAGCTCATCTTGTCTGCACTACAACGAGCTGCTGCATGCTGCGATACAAGACTTTCACTCGCATTTCGGGATAGCTGAAAGAACTGTCACTTGACTAATTGGGTCATTGTTGCATTGTCACAAAAAATGTATAATTTGCACATCTTTTTAAGTATTTTAAGCCATTTGGTACTCACGTGCTCCAGAGGCTGTATTCTGTGTGCTCACACAGTCACAGTCTATTTGACTGAGAGAATGGGTACACCGGTTACATGTAGAAAGATGTACCCGCAACAGATTCAGTTCGTTTCATGTTACTGCTGAGTGTAATGAAATAGCAGACATGTATGACCCACAACTTTGGCCGGCGGGGATTTATGTTCGCCGTTATTTTGAGGCTCGTAAACCTAGAGTAAACAGTGACGGCGTGGCCCTTGAATCAGAAGGGGGGGGCTGACTTGCAAGAACATCACCCAGTGCCTGACATTACATCTGCAGGCTTACAAAAGAGCAGTAGCTTTGTGGGTGCTCGGGATAAACTAATCTAAATGAAGATCAATATTGTGTCATATAATGCTCGAGGACTGAGTGTTGGCCATAGTGATGCAGATAAATCACGCCGTTTTGTGGTGGATAAACTATTGGAGTCATGTGACGTTTTGTGTGTCCAAGAGACTTTCTTACCTAAGCAGGACTTGGAAAGTCTGAATTCTATACATAAAGACTTCTATGGGGCGGGTGAATCTACCACTGACCTGAGCACTAAAATAGTTAAAGGTAGGATAACTGGTGGTGTTGCAGTATTATGGCACAAAAAGTTTGACCAAGTTAATGTGGTTAGACTGGATGTTGATTGGGCTATAGGAATTGAGTTCACTGGTGGTGGGAAAAAGTTCATCATTTTGAACATTTATACACCTTATGAGAGTCCCCAGAATGAAGATGAATACCTTAACAGGTTGGCTTGTGTTATGTCCTTTATTCAAGATAATGCTACCACATGCTTTTTTATTGTGGGTGATATGAATGCGGATGTTTCTGATGGTAGCTCCTTATTTGCCAATCATTTAATTCAGTTTTGCTCTGATAATGGTCTGGTCCTCTCCAGTAAAGAACATTTACCTGTATAAAGGAAACAGGTCAATTTAGCTCAAAGGAAATCATTTAAGATTTTAAAGGGAATTTGGCCAGAATCCTTTTTATGGCTTGATCACTGAGAGCGGCCAGTCCGATTCATTGAACGAGCCGTATGATCGCAATTCTGCAATGGATATTTATATCCAAAATATAGTGAATACACTATTAATTAGCACAGTAACAAGATCGGCAGTTTAAGACATTAACTTGTAAGCACAAAACACGAGATACTTCTCTTTTCAATATAAATGAGGCTTTATTGGATAAATCTAAGACATGTAAACTAATCTAACACATGAACACACGCATTCACACATTCATACAAGTTGCAGAAAGTGAGAAAGTAATGAAATAATGAGTTTAAGGAAATTAAAATGTGAAATCTCAAGTTTACAGCAATATGTGCAATTTCGTAGATCTGAACAACCATCAATCACTTATTAACCCTCGCACTGAGTTCCTCAATGAGGTTAATTTATATTAAATGCACCAGTTCAGCTAGGATCTGGAGGTACTTGCGTTGCGTTGCGTTGCCTGTACGGGGGTTCCCTTTGTTGTCTGGTTGCCCGCAAGGGTTGCCGCAGGGGTTTCCCGCTTTCACGATTGGCTGGAATTCCAGTTTTTTGGGGAAGCCCGTGGTTGGCGTTGGCGACGACCGCGGAGCTATTGTTTCCTTTGAAGTTTGAGGTTTAGAGACGGCCCTTGATGCGGCGTTAGGCAAAACTTAACTCGAAACACGAAACTCTCAACAGAAATTAAAATAAACTAAAGTAAAGAAATAGATGTAAAGTGTGGTCTTCCTCTCACCTACAAGACTAGGTTGGCGTTTCTCCTCATTTGCTGTTTTTGGAGCGGCTGGCGTGTAAAGCCAGAGCACTCTCAAAAACTAAAGAAGCAATGATAAAAAAAAACATAGCTCACGCTATGACTAAAAAAGCAAGAGGTGACAAAAAGAGAGAGAGGTTTTGTGTCCCGAGTATTTAAACTGGGCTTTTGGACACCTCCCAAATGGTGTTTTGACCAATTAGATGTCGTCTTTGCTCGGGGTGTTGTATATTTCTCCTCCCCATTCAATAAATCAAATGTTATCCCATCAGGCACATGATCCGAGTTTTAACGCTCTTGCAGAGTACACTTTTGGACATGATTTCTATAACAACAATATGATACATATGACAAAGAATTGATTGAAGAAATTTTTGAAGCATGAAGTTCACACACACCTCCAGAACATGAAGACAACCCTTTAAGCTATTCAATTAGTTATTAAAAACGACATACACAATTCAATGATTACGACCTGATAAGCACAGTGGTTACATACATGATATTGAGTTTATGCCTAGAAATGATTATTGCTCACCAGTCCGTTTTAGTTCATTAGGATGCATCTTTACATGGAAAGTATTTCTTTCCTGTAGCATTCCCTGGGATGAGGACATGGTTCTGTTAAGACCAGAGGTTAAAAGTCGGTAAGTAATCTGTTTAGTCGTGTCTTTGTCCTCCTATTGTGGAGTCAATCCAAGAGCTGTGATTGCCATCCCTGTTTACCATGTGATCTTGTCACGCCGATGCATCTCTTTTGCCATTATCTTAATTACCCTATTTGCCTCCCCAATCTGGTCAATGCTCCTATTCGGAATTTGTTCAATAAGGTGTTCTTTTTTTTAACTGCCTTTGAGCTACTCCCTAAAGCTGCTAGTTGGTGTCAGGCCGCTGGGCCAGTCTGAGTTTACCACATCCTTGTGTCTTGGGCCTCTGTTGCAATTGAATTGGGCTCCGCTCGTGTTTGGGTCCTGTTCTTTATCCAATCTTACATTGTCTGATTCGTCTCTGATATCCTACTACTGCGCTACTCATGTCACTGTATATCAGTTGAATTGCATGCTCGCATACACACGCATGGTTCGTTCATTGCATCTGCGATCAACTGATGCACATAATCCTATAAGAGTCCCATGAGAATAATTATGAGTTTGCCACACTGATCATGTTGCCTTTTTCTCATTCTATAAATCTTGGCCACTTTACCCGACACTTTTGTCTTAGAGTAACAACATGCAGGTAGGAATTAGATTGGTCATTTTGCACATGAGGAGGAACTTAAAGTATATTGTCTTAAGTCTGACATGTTGTTGAGTAATATTGATTTACCTAAAGACGCGGCTATATGCTGTGATATTAATTGTAAGAACCCGCAACATGGTATTGAGTTATGTCTCTTGTATGATAACATTGTGGAGTCTCTTCTTACCTCAAGCAGGTCTCTGCATAAGACTAAGATGTATAACTCTAAGCCAGGTTGGAATTAATACGTAAAAGAGTTTCATGCCGAGGCTAGAAAGGCTTGGGTTGAGTCAAGTAGACATAAATATGGTCCTTTATTTGAATATAAGAAACGGGCAAATGCAAATTTTAAGTATGCATTACGTTTCATCAAGAAGAATGAAAATAAAATGAGATCTGACTCTCTTGCGAAGAAACTGCAAAATAATAATCTAAATGATTTTTGGAAAGAAATAAAACGAATGAACAATTGAAAACATCTTTACCAACAAATATAAGTGGGGTAAGCGGGTCAGAGGAGATTACACAATAGTTTTGCAAAAGCATATTATGACTGTTTAACTGTGTTTAACGAGTACTCTTGTTGTAGTGTGGCAACTTGATGAATGAATGAAGTACCACTACCATAAACCCTGAAATGTCCAGCTCTCCGCAGAAGTATTAGATGTAAGAGCAGATTCAAATAACTTAACAGAATCCCAAAAGTTGATACTAAACTCAACCAGGCATAGAATGGATAAGATATGGAACAGATCTACAAAATATCGCCATGCAAAAGCACCATGCATTATCCAGCAAAAACTAAAAATTGTGCGAAATAGAGAAGAAGCATCAAAGAATTGGAGAAGCATATGCAACTATGAAACTATCTTAGCATTTAAAAAATGTACAGTTTTTTGCGTGGTTTTGGTTTTGGGTTCATGGTATTATTCACCCGAGGCTCAATATTCGATCTTATCTGTTATGTTAGTGCCTATTATTAAAGACAGAAGTACTCTTTAATACAATTGCTTATTGTGATACGCTAGCCTTGATAGCCTTGGCCAGTACCTATCAGGTTATTGAAACAGATGTAACTCTCCACACGATATACCATGTAACACTTTCTGACTAAGTCCTGACTTCTGTAACACGCGTTGACTTCGGTTTTCCACACCCGCAACATAACTCGAGATCAGTAGGAGTACAGGTAGTTTTAGATTTAGAGTCTAATTTGTAACTAAACGCCACATAATGCCCACACATTTGCAAGTTAGTGGTTAAATTAAGAAAATTGATGCTTCTAAAGCCTTTGATCGTGTTAATCATGAAAAATTATTTTTTAAGTTATACAATAGAGGAGTTCCCAAATTTTTAGTGAGAATTTTGTTTTTTTGGTATGCTCATCAATTAATGTATGTAAAATGGGGTAATTGTGTGTCTGCTCCATTCAGTGTATGTAATGGACTCAGACAGGGAAGGATTTTGTCTCCCTTTATATTTAATGTTTTTATGGATGATTTATCAAAGCTGTTAAACGGTTGTATGGTTGGTCATACTATTATAAACCATTTGATGTATACAGATGATTTGGTGATTTTTTTTGTCCATATAGTGCTGGTCTTCAACAGTTACTGAGGATTTCTTCTCGATATGGTTCAGATTTTAATATTAAATATAATGCCAAAAAGAGTAATATTATGATTGTTAGGAGTAGGGGGGACAGAAAACTGACATTTCCTGACTTCTCTCTGTCTGGGAGTGTCCTTAAGGTATGTAATGAGGTTAAATACTTAGGGCATTATATAACTGATGACATGTCTGATGATAGAGACATTTACAGACGGTGTCATATGATGTATGCACAGGCTAATATGCTGATTCACAAATTTAGTATGTGCTCAGGAGCTATGAAGACTACACTTTTTAAAGCATATTGTACCCCTATGTATATTGCCCATTTGTGGGGGCATTACAAAAAGAGCAGCATGCAGAAACTCAATGTAGCTTATAACGATGGTATGAGGCTGCTGCTTAAAGTGCCACGATGGAGCAGTGCAAGCCAAATGTTTGTCAGTGCTGGTGTGCCAACATGCGCTGCTGTGATGCGTAATCTCATGTACAGATGTATGTGTAGATTATCAGAATCTGTAAACAGTATAATTTTTTACACACATTGACTATTGGTGACCTGAACTTGTGCGCAGCCCCCGTAAGTTTTAGGTCAATTCGCCGCTCTTCTTCTCTCAATGCACTTGTGGAATGCATTGGCATTCTTCTAGCTAGAACACGTACCATTCGACAATGTAAATAATGCTTTTACTTAATTTGTGTCTGTGTCTGTATTCGGTGTGGTCCGTCTGCTTGTGTATCGTCTACTTTTGTGTGTATTGTTGTTACTGACTGTTGTAGGTTGTCTTTGCGTGTCTGTTATGGATTGGGAACCGGAAGTGTTCTCCTTAATAAAGCTTATAGTTATGGCAGTAGATGCTGCCACAGTCCAAAGTAGCGGCTAGACGGGCTTTACAACTAGAAGATTAAGATCCAGCCCTCGACGTCGTGCGAGTATTATAGCGAGTTTAGTTTCGTATTTTTAGACGATACACACAATATTATGCTATAAAATAGGGGCCTTTCGTCCTTGCGTAGGTAATCCTCTTATACGCCACAGATATGGGAAAAATCTCGGCCGTAAACTGTCACAGACGATGGAAAATATAAGAAAGAAAACGGCAAAAAGTAGTGTAACAGTATGGATCTCGAGTGGCATAGAATCGGGGGGGGGGGGGAGTGGGAGTGCATATTGGTGAAGCGGCAAGGGAAAAAAAAACAGCACTCAAATGTGCGCAGGGTCATGTATACATGTCCGGGGGTCGTTGTGTGTCACTGAAGTTTGTTATTTCAATGTAGATGTGCGGCAAGCAGCGCTCATAATAGAAGATTTTTTCGCGAGTAGAAATAATATAGCACGCTATGATGTCAGGTTGATCACGGAAACGTACTTTCCTTGTCACGTGAGGAGTGGGGACTCCACCAAAATGACAGGTGGTGCCACCCTGATCAGGATTTCGGAGGCTGGCGGCATTGGGGATCGCTTGCTCATGGCTTATGCGTTATCCTGAAGAAACACAAAATTTGAAAGGTCCCTGTTATTCAAAATCGTGATACAGTATTTCAAGGAGGCAGAAATTTGCCTACACATACTAGCTTTCAACTACATTTGCATAAGAGGAACTCAGCTGTTCTAAGGTTTTGGTTTTTTTCTTCTATGTCTGCATAAGCTACTTTATTTGAATCCTAAAAGTAGAATAAGAAAGTATTATTATAAAATAGGTTACAATTTAAAATATATTTTTTAATAAATGTACTATTTTAACAGTTTACTTTTTTTTTTTTTTTTTAGAGGGGGGATTTCGTTCCTGATAACGTGCTCAAAAAGAAAATCTTAAATTTTCAACAAGCCATAACTCCCCTCCTTCAGAAATCATCTAATCATGCTGATCTAGTGCTTTAAGACAAAATGTTCTTGTTATTATCAATGTTTGAAACAGTTGTGCTGCTTAATTTTTTGTGAAACTGTTCAACAAATTTCGAAACAGAACTAGTATATGTGGGCTGGGTGGGGTTTGTTTTTCATGTTTTACGAGAAAAGGGTTACTGTCCACATTAGTTCCAGAATGTTAAGATTACTGGTTAAACTGGATGCTTAACACTAACGCTTGGGAAAAAACAACATCTAATAAGACTAAGTAAAATGTGCAACTTTTTTTTAATTCTGGGATGGCTTCTGATATCTATGCCAGTTCTAGGTATTATACTCTGGTCACTTAATCGAATTAAGCAAGAGCATGTTCGTTCTATCCTCAGGCTATGTTCTTTTCCCATTTGTATCTTTGCTTCACGCTTATTCTGCTTTCTTATTCTGATATTAATTCTAAACTATAATCGATTTGTAGACACAGGATAGAAGGTAAAGAGAGATTCCGTGGGAGATTTTTTGGCACATGTGTGAGCCTTGTGAAAGTCGCCAAAACAATCCCTGTGGGGGAGGGGATTGAAGATATTAGTGTGGAGGTGCGTGGAGCAAGTAAATGGTAAAGCTCCTGCAAACACTGCATACAGCTCCATGTCCAGTTTGGCGTCATAAAGGTGTATATCTGAGAAGAGGATTTAGTAGTTTTGTGAAAATAGAGCTGGCGGGTATTTCCTTAGCCAAAAAAAGCAAACTTGCGATGCTGTCACATTCATGTTAAGGGGGTCAAAAGCGTGACAGCAAAGGTGAAGTATTTAAAGCAATAAGAAGTCATAGGGAGGGATTATAATAAAATTTTGGACAGTATCTGGAGACATGGTAAGGTAACTATTTATGTAGTTCCAAATCGCTTAATGTCGATCATCAATCTCTATAGTATATTGAAATAGGCTTATCGCTTTATTATTTTAATATTTTGCTTGTGGGGGAAAATAGTCAAGGTATGATTTATTCGCAGACCAGGTATAAACAACAAAATATATTTTAATGAATGTAATGTAACATCAAATATGATGACTAATTGCACCAATAGCAACACATGTAAGTAAGTGGGGCCTGAAAATGATTCTTTCACAGTATTAAATTAACAATGTTTGCTAATTAGTCTTCGGGATGTAAGTAGGCTGTTTATAATACATTATTAAAGACTGCCTTTGAATTAACCTTTCAAGTTGCTCTCTTAGACACAAATAGCTTAAATTAACTCAAATGGAAAGGTCATGACTGCACAGCCAGCAAGATGATAAACCCTTTTAGGGTCTACACTGACGAAGAATGTAATTATGTGGGAGCTGTAAGCTATTGCAATTCAAGTACAGTTAGTTCTACCAACCTCTTCCCACACAGTCTCACCTCTCACACAAACAGTGACACAAATCCCTGATCCCTTCCTCACTGAAACCCACACAATGGTAAAATAAAAATAAATAACACACCATTAGATGCATTGAAAAAAACTTTGCAGCTATTTCTGAGTAAAAGTTCGAGACTCTGAAAGACTGCAGCACAGCTCAAAATGGCATGAGGGCATGTAATGCACGCCTGGTTTAGTCTATGTTTCTTTTGGTTTGACTTTCTCCAATACATGCTGTGACACTTGAGGGCCAAATCTAAATAATGCTCTGTCATTTTTATATGGGGGCAAAGCACTTGTCCAAAGGCCATAAAGCTGGTATGGCCAGTAATAATGTTCAATTTGTCAATATCATATATACTAATACATATATACAAAGAAAAACAATCCTTTAGCAGACTTTTTTTATGGATGGTCAAAGAAATCAATTGTTTTTCCCAACTGTGAATAATCAGTTCAGTATAACTCCTTGTACATAAGAGACTCAATTATAGGGTCGTAAATATCAATATAGTCAGCTACCAATATACCATCCAGTATATATCAATTACCTGTCCCACCAGCTAAAATATTATGAATTGTGTTGATAACATAACACTAGAAGACATACTACACAAACAATATACCTGGTGAACCTCGAAATGGTCAGAGAGTGTGAGATTGCTTCTATAAAACTCGTTGCTCAACAAGACAGCCAATGGTTTGGTTCCTGCATGATTCTGTGTTGTTGAACAAATCGTTTGAGTGACAGATTCAATGACTCACTCATAAAAACAGTCACTTGTTTGGTTCCTTGTTTGAACAAATCATTTTAATAAAGGAGTCAAGTAACTTGTCGCCATCTACTGGTGTAACTATGTAACCTGTAGAAAGAATCACTGATGAATCCCCACTGTGCTGTTGGACTCACTCAACACCTAATATAACTAAGAACTGTTGTATAATTAAGGCTTTAACTAATATAAAGCTCATTATCAAACTTAAGTGCTTTCACAAAAAAGAAACACACTGCAATTCGCAACAAACAGCGGAAAGACTGCTGTAAATACAGTAAAAAATAAACTTAGCATATTGATCTACAACGCAGTCTCTGCTGAGCATCAGGGTTTCCATCAATAAACAGCTCCAGTGGAATGCCTTGCAACGGTGAACGCCCTGAACCCAGGGGCACATGCTGACAGGAAGTTACTAAGGGGAAGCTGCTGTCTGCCTGGTAAGGACTGGAAAAGGTTATTGGAGTTGCAGGGCCCCCAGGGTAATTATCATTGGCCCACGAGATGGTTTGCAGTGCAGCGTGCGAGGACATGTACCTTAATTGGATCATGCTGCAATCTCTCAAAGCTTTACAGAGACCTGGTTGTCGAGGTAACAGAGCTCAGGAGAATGTAAAAAAGGGCGGAATACACATCCACTAGCCAATCTTTTCTATGGCTGTGACTTCCATAGCACAGGAACTGTTTACTCAGTTTTTTTTCCCAAGCAGTATAACTCATAAATGATGAGAGGTCAGCCGTCTCAAGTCAGAAAAGTAAACTAATTTATTCTGGATCTTTTACAGTTTGCTGATTTAAAAAATAATCCAATTATTCCAGATATCGACATGGCATCCACATATTGTGCACGGTCAGCTATGTGAAATAATAAGTACTGCCATGGATTTCTTTGAGTTTTAAAACGTTGATTCTTGTAAAACTCCAATTTGTGAGAAAACAAGCCGACAACAACAAGGGCAGCTGGAACATTACATAAGAAATGTGTGACAGTTAATCTATAAGAACTTGGCTTTTGAGGACGCCTAACAAGCAAAGGAAAATAGTGCATATATGATTGACAAGTTCACAAACTGTTTACACAGTCAACAGCTTAGAGATTAGCTAAGTACTGCATTAAAAAAAATACAAATTAAAAAAATTAAATAACAGCAGAATGACAGCACAGATTTTTAGCCACGAATTCTACCTCTTTCAGAGACATACTGTTATGAAATAAACATTCCAATTTGATGTTAACCTTAGTATTTCAGTTGCACAATATTTATGCTATAAAGTGTCTTCTTGATAAGAAATTCTAAGGTGAATCCACAATATATACAAATTTTTCCAAAAGTTATGGAAGTGTCCTTCCTACATTGCAGAAGTTGCAGGAAGAATTTTTCAGTGCTGTGAATACCAAACAGCATTGCTCAGGAAAAAAAAAATGAGAAGGTAACCAGAGCTTATGAAGTGCACTAACTGCCCGAGCCATGCAGTCTGAGGGGTAAAATTGTCCAAAGACGTGGAGATCAATAAAGTAATCTCACTCATTGTTACAGCTCTGGCCCACGATAACAGCATGAGGCTATAGTACAACAGCAAGGAAAGCAATTATAACTCTTAGAGGAAATTGGCAAGTCCCATGTGGAGAAATGATGGCTGTTAAAAGGATGAAAAGGGCAAAAGTGTGAGGAGACCGATACCTAGCCACCATTTCCTCTCTGCCCTGCCTACTCTAGTAAGCATTCTTCTCCTTGATGTAAGCCTATTACTGGGATCACAACACTAGGCTCTGTAAGTTCTATTATTTGGACTCTGCGTATGTGTATTAAGGTCTAGCACTGCATCCCTTGACTCTCACGTATGGCAACCCATACCAATCCAATTTGATCGTTTAATATATTTTTCTGAAGAACTCTTTCTGAAGTACACTTCTCGAGAACACAGACTTGACATAAAAGCTCCGGAAACGCATTCTTTCTTTTTCATTTCATTTTCTTTTTTTTTTCTTTTGGTTTCAAGATAATGAATAGAAATCGATAGGACAGCCAGTGTGTGAATTAATGATTTTCAAGAGGCTTTTAAAAAGAATGTCTTTTGATATGAATGATTTTTTCATCTCATATATTTTTGAGGTGCAAATCTGTAATATCATGAAATGACAGCACTTAATTTTTATCAATGTCGGATACAGACTGCAAATGGAGGAGCTGTTGCTATGGTTACAGGCTCATGCAAAGGTGATTCCTGTTCTCGAACATATTTAGCATACTAAAACTTTTAATCTTTTAGATTTAAGAAAATGCCAACCCTGAAACAACACACAGAACTACCAAATTTTGCTATAAGTTTGATTGCATAGTATAATAATTGCTGTTAATAGTGTTCCTTGTCTGTTTTTTATTACGTCTTTAATTGATTTTCCCGTACATTTCTGCCATATGTACATTAACTGACAGTCACCACTGATAAGCTACTACTAAATATTGTAGAAACTTAATTTTCTGTAAAGTTGCTTTGCAACAATTTGTATCGTGAAAAGCGCTATACAAATAAACTTGAATTGAATTGAATTGAAAAGAAAATATATTCATTTCCCAAAAGAACTATGGTCACAAGTTCCGTCGTTACCATTAGAGTTAAATGGAACTTGTGACCATAGTTAGCTAACAATGCTTTTGGGAAACACAACCGTGACTGGTTTTCGCCAACAAAATTTCACCAAGCAATGGAAAATGTGACCGCACCTCAACACATTAAACTCTACAGTATTTTGGCATGAATTAATCTGGTAAAAAAATGTTTGCAAAAGTGAATTTGCAGCCTGAATTGAATGATTAGTTTTAAAAAGAGTGTGAACTGCAAAATAATGGCAAGGAAACACATTTTTACTCAAATGAGCCAGTTAATTTATTGAAACATTAAAACCACCTAAAAACTCAAGAGTGCTGGTTTGAATCATTCTGAGAAATTATTTACAGAACTTGCTGAATCTGTTGAGTGGTTAATGAATCAAGATATGATTCGCTTACTGAATAACCAAGTTATCATTGCTTTTAGTCATGTGTTGGGTCATTGTAAAAAAAATAAAATTAATCAAATTAATAATAAAAAAATAAAATATAAATACCTACGATCACTGTGTCTATGCGCGCGTCAATTAAAGAGGTGCATTAATATAGAATGATGATTAAACTGAATGGTTTTATTGCACAATTGGTCTTGTTACACACATACAGTGATGTTCAGTACAGGATCACACTGTAAATCTGTTATTGAACTTCTAATTTAAACAACATTAAAATAGAGAAATGTTTAGGATTTTGAAAAGTTTAAAAAACAACTTATGAAAAAGTGCTTCACAAATATTTAAGATTCTGCACTATTTGTATGATAATCAAATACAAATTTGTATCTGAACATTTAAAAAAAGAGTATCTACTGTAAAAAAAATTAAGCATGCATTTAAAAACGGGGTGGGGGTGCTTATTGGCACAGTGGTTAACCAGACAAATTAAAAATGGCACTTCATGCCCAAAAGATTGCCGACCCCTGATTTAAGCTGTACACAGAGAAGTACTGACAAGATTCACACCTCATTAATAATACAATACAGGGTTTTCTTCTTACTGGAAGGAACAAAATGAATACACTATGACTTTATGGCTGATTTGGGCGAGTGTCAGAGCTGAGAACCAGGGGCCCCTGCAGCAGAAGAGGAGAGAGCCAGGCAGCCACAAAACGTCAATCTGTGAATTATTGATTAACCTGGGGCGTTATGACAAGGCAGAAAACAAAAGTTTTCAGCAACTGAGGCATCAGATGACATCCCCGTTACCTGCCACCCCCACCCATCCACACACAACACAACAGCCCAAACAAAATGCCACTTATGCAGCTGCACTATTCGCCTGAATTACCAACTCTTCAGCACCTATACCACATTAGCATTTGACTGAGTACATCAGAAATGGCAACAGAACAGAGCATTCACTGACACAGAACAAAAGAACTCATTCATAACAAACACATTTCCAGATGGAGTCATGCCAGCTGACCTGTTCTCTACTTCTTTTGATCTTTCGGTCACTAAGCAGAGAAAAGATGTCTCTCTCTCAAGTAAACTCGATAGTTTATGGTCCAGGGTCTGAACAAACAACTATACTTCTGAGCGTGTATTAAAAATAACATATCTAATAGTTTTTCACAGCACGATGTTGCAGTGTGCAAATTATATAACGACTTTCAGAAGGAGTCTTTTGAAGAATTTCAGCTAATTTTAAATGTCTGCTAAGTCAGCATGAAATGAAAATTCACCATATCTATTTTCTAAATGTGTGTTATTAATCTTATTGTAAATTTATTTATTTATTTTTAAATCTGACCTCACAATTTTTTAATTAATGTCATGAAAGATCATAAAAATCATAACTTTTTTCTTTTCGATAATCCATTTCGCCACTAGCATGTTTAGCTAAATTGCTTTGTAAAAACACTAAAGTTGTTGTTTTGAAATATGTAAATCTGTAATACAGTGATACATAATCTGTCATGCCTTATTGACATTTCTTATTTGGACATTAAAAAAGTTCTTGAAGTGTCATTACAGGTTCTTCAAAAGAAAAATTTCATCCAAAAATGATACTGAATGAATTTCTTTCTTCTGTGGGATAAAAAAAAAGAGATATGTATAACAGGTATAACATCCTGCTGTTATCAAAAAATAAAAAATTAAAATTAAAAACTTTCCTCATAAGTCTGCAAAGTTTTGTGCTTTTTTATCCTTTTTGTAGCTGACAGCCCTGCATCCACTTTTATTCAAAGACAGAGAGTGGCTTGAACATTCTTCAAAACCTCTCTTTTTATGTTACACAGAAGAAAGTGAGTCATGAGTTTGGAACAACACAAGGGTGAATAAATGAAAAAACATTTTCATTTTGGCTGAACTCTTCCTCAATGTACCAGTAAATCTCAAAGATATGAGTCTACATACCAATAAACTGTTTAATAAGAACTCAACTGAAGTCAGCATTTGTCTTATCAGACAGCCGCATATTATTAAATCGGAATCAATATTGAAGAAGAAAAGTGTGCATGCAAAGTGATCTAGTGGGAATAATGGAGGCATTTTCTATCACTTAGCGCATTCGAAAGCACCTCTAGTCTTCAATTTCACTTCGTTCATTGCTAAGGACACGGCTAAGCAAGACAGATATGTCTGGAAGTTTGAGTATATTACATTAACACATCACACCAGAAATATTCCTGATGCACTCCATCCTTCCCTAGTCACCATCAAATATTTATCATGGAAGATCATGAAAATCACTCTTCTTTTCTCTTTCAGGCTCAACTACAGTAGTTTTTTTTATTTTTGTCAAAAAGAGCATGGCAGCACCCAAGGTGCACCACAGTATGTTGGAACTCGGTAAGCCTGCAGTGATTTCAGCTCGATGACAGAATCATTAATGAGACAGAAATCTGCCTAAGTGCATTAATCAATTATACTGGTCTATCTAGAGAGTGCAGTTTATTACTTTATTAGACTAGGATTTCAATGTGTGCTACACAAGAGATAAGAGTCAAGACGAAATGGGATAGAAATTCAGGAAGACAAAAATGATGAGCTAAAAAGAAAAACCATGAATCTGCAGAATAGCACATTTTTGTGAGAAACACCATGTTGAGCATTACCCAATTTTGCAACGGCTTTCTTGGTTTCAACATCTATTAGTTTACAGAATGACCCTAATGAATAAAGTGCTCTTTCCCCATTGATGCATATAGCAAGTCCAACCTTTACTTTTTACTTTGTGTCCAAATTAGATTTATAGGAACAGTGCACATTAATAAACATTTCTGTAAACATGCCAGTTTGGCTATTATAGTTAATTCACAACAATTGCAGTTACAGCTAAACTGTAGCCCTTGGGCAGGTTTTACAAACACTTACATTTATTCATTTAGCAGCTGCTTTTATTCAATGCATCTCACAAATTAACAAAATAACCAAAAACACACAAAAGGAAAATAAGTATCACACAATTTTGAAGGTGATTTAAACAAGAATGTATCAAACTGATGTGCACATTAATTGCAATATTCAACATAAAGCATTTTCATTTCATTTTCGGACTAGCAGAAATAATAGAGCATGATCACATGGTTTCTTTTATTTTTTCTCTATCTGAAGAGATCAAATGAACTGACTAAAGTCTGCTGCAATCACTGCTTCATAAAAGCATTAAGATGGGGAAATCCTCATCATGCAAGCTTCCAGACAAGAATCAGTGAATTAGATTAAGATGTCCCAGAATAGCACATTTTGCTTTTTAATGGAGTGACATTGATGGTATCTATTAGCCCTCTTGTCAAGCACTTTGAGAGCCTGGTGGTGACAGCAGAGGTGTAAGTGTTGCACAAGAGGACTGAACCCAACTGATTAAACAACCGGAATCAAATGATCATGGCATTGAAAGTGTTGCTGCCTTTGTAGTCAAGTTGTTTCTGATATAACGGAAGGATCAGGTTTCACTATGTTTATGATTCTCCCAATTTTTTTTTTTCAAGGGTGGAATCCACAGTAATACAAAGATATTTGACATCAGAAAACATACACAGAAAAAAATAAAAAATAAAAACGTCCAACTTCTACATATGAAGTTCTTTTTTTTTTTTTTACAATAGCCATTACTCCAGTCTTCAGTGTCACAAAATCCTTCAGAAATCATTCTAATATGCTGATTTGGTGCTCAAAAAAACATTGCGTAGTATTATCAATGTTGAAAATCAGTGCTGCTTAATAATGTCTTTAATGTCACATTTGATCAGATTAATGTGTCCATGCTGAATAAAAGTATAATTTAAAATATAACAGTGACCACAAACTTTTGAATGCTATAGCGTAACAAATTACCAAATATCCCATTTCATTGTACTATGATATTTGTCTACAGGTTAAAGATTCTGGCTTGAATATTATTTACATCAAATTCACACAGCTACATTTTCAGATATAACATCTCTCAATATTGAAAAATCTTAGCAAAAATGAATGTGGCCATTCAACTGAAATTCAGTCAGAATGATAAAAGCAGTCAGAATGTGTAGAGGACGTGTTCCGATTAGCTTTGTAATTAGTGGTATAATTGACCATAACATATTAAAAATTGAACATCAGAAAAATAATTGGATTTCCACTCCAACAATTACTGTTCCATGTTTAGAGCAGAGATCCCTTTTTCTGGAATATAATTTAATAGGACTGCGTAGAAACACGATCTCGTTTCCACCAGCGCTTTTGTTATCCAGTAAAACAGTTTTATCAATGATTCTTCCAGTCTAGAAATTAATCTCACAATTCATCAATATTGCTGAAACTCACCATAAACATTTGCGTTTACTGACGATCAAACGTCCAATCAGACTGCTTTCTAAAATGTATGTGCACTGCAAATACCAGATGAGACAGATTTGATATATCTGATAATCATATGAATGCAAAAGCCCTGGCATCGATTTCCATTATACCGTTCAATCTATTGATTTAGCGCATTTCATTGCAATTCAAATTAAGATTGCATTGTACATTTCCAGCTGATTAATTTCACTGCATGTCTCTGCAGTGCTTCATATCTTCAGACTTGATCCCCCTTAATATCCCACAATACTATGGGCTTTGCCTGGCCTTTTCAAGAACATAAGCCCTTTTTGTGTCTGGTCAAAGAAAAAGACTTTTCAAATCAATTTGCCTCTCAGTTCTCTCTCTCTCTCTCTCTTCCACATCAAATGGATGTGGCAAGCTTGGCACCCCCTTCTTTGAGGTGTTAATAGTAAGCAGCCTCTGGCGGGAAGGAGAGAAATGAGCATTCACAGATGATATGGAGAACGAAAACACCCAAGGTCACGCCAAAACACGCCGATTCGAACAGCATCGACAAGCAAATAATAAACAGGATGTTTTACTGACTGAGTCTCTATGCAGACGGTTTGCCTTCCAGGAAGATATATGACATATGACAAGATACTTCTAGGAACTGATTACACATGATTATAACACGGCATGTTCACTGTCCCAATGTCTTCTGTTTTATTACATCTGTCTGTGGAAGATTACTTGAGAAAGTGGCTCTGGATTCAAATTTAAAACGTGTACATTTCAAGATTACCCTTGTATTATAGCTGGCAAAATGTCATATCATATGTAATGTTACACTGTGGTATTAGCCACCATTGTTGGGGAGCAACTAATTAAAAATAGCAACGTGACTAATTTAAAGAAACAGTTCAACACAAAAATGAAAAGAATTATTAATATTCATGCCAAAGATATTGCACTGGAAGTCACTTTGTATAATAGCTTGTGTTGCATTGATGCTTATATCTCTGCTAACTTAAGTCCCCAGTGACTAGTAGTCTGTAGTACACTGCTAATGAAAACTAATAATTCATGCTCAGACAGTGTATGCTTTTCTGATAATATGCACAGTTGCATTATTAAGAACAATGGGTGTTTTCTTCCTCATCGACAAAGACAAATTAGCATGATTTTACCCTAGAGGGCAAATTGACAAATAAATCTAAACATTAACTTGCAGAATGCTTGTTTGGTAAGTATTAGGGATATTTAGGACATAAAATTGCATATTTAGGTTGTGTAATACATTGTTCATTTTACAACAACATGACAGTTTACTAAGTCATTCGTGACAGTTTATATACAGTATTCACTCAGCCGATTCGTTAAGAAATGCTGATTTCTTCAGGAAACCAGGACAAAACACTAAGGATTATATCTTATATATTATATCTTAAGTACTGCTCATGTAATAATTCGCTTTCAACTTTATCTTTCTATTTTGGCGAAGCAAAAATGGTTAAAGTAACTGAGTGTAAATAAAATAAAATCTAAAATAAAATAAAACCTGAAAACTGTCCTGAAATTGGAGAAAAGAGAAAATACCAATAATGAAAAATAAATTAAATTGAAAAGACAAAATAATGTAATTGCTTAATGCTCTCTATTCTAGTCAAATCATAAACATGTAGAATGCTTGTTAAGTATTAGAGATATTTAGGCCATAAAAATAATATTTTGGCTTTGTAAATAATATTTTGGCTTTGTAATGCATTGTTATATTGTAACACAGAAATAGTTTACAACAGTATTCACTCAGCAGATTCATTCAAAAGTGATGATTCATTTAGGAACAAAACACCACCTACTGTATGTTGCTCAGAGATGCAATAATAATCCTGCTGACACAATAATTATGTTGTAGATTTTATTTTTGTTGGTGGAGCAAAGACACACTAAGTAACTGAGAATATTGTGTTATAAAGTGCTCAGTATCAACTTTAACCCTACTGAACTGTTGTGCAATTGTGGTGTTTTTTCGGGATATCATCATTGCTGATTACCTGCAGCACTTTTGTCAACATTTTTTATTACTTAAACTTTGATTAAAGTCATACGGTACATAGACCATGAAATTAATAGAATTCATAGCCGTTTATCCTCCACCATTAGAGTGAAGTGCACCATGCATTTTTCTACAGCAACACCTCGACATCTTTATTAATAAAACATTCTTTTATTTCAAATCAAGCAGGTCTGGTTTAATCACATTTCCCTGTGGATCAAGTTTCCTGTTGGCTGTATGGTTAAATTCGTATCAACATTTTCTCCAAAACTATCAAATATACAATTTTTTTTTTTTAAATCAAGTCTTCACACCATTTCCATAATGTTTGAAAGATAATGAAATCTGCTTTTGCAACATAGCCTATTTTATTCATTGCATCAGGTTCTCATCTGCTTGGAGACGCTTCGAGGTCATTTCAAAACTGAATGAAAGAGCATTCGAAAAAGACAAACAGTTACCCATTATGCTAATCAGTTTGAGGAGATGTGACGTGAGGCTTTGCCAGTTCTCTATCCATTTTCTCTGGTGTCCACTCAGAACATATGCTCATGCTCAGCACATCGAACAAACACTGTGTGTCAATAAAGGGGTAAGAGACCCCCTTAACCAGTTAAGCTCGGGGCGTTTTTTGGAATTTTCGCCTAAATTTTTCATACTCAAATTCAAATGTTTGCCCTACACACATACAATGGAGGAAATTAAAAAAAATGGTTTCATTGTAAATAAAACCCTTTGAACTACAAAATATGAGTGGAATTCTTTATAAATAACATTATATACTTTTCAACTATTACTATAAACACAAAAAAAACATAGGCGCTTTTTGAGTTTTAATTGAATACATATTTTTTTAAACTCTGTAATTCAGGTTCTGTTAGGCTCAACTCGCTGGAATTGCCTTGTTTGATGCCCCTACATGCCAAAAAGTACCAGAAAAAAAATCTTTCAAATAACAGCTTCTAAACAGCAGTTAGAACAGTATTTGTGAAGCGATTGAAAATGTACAATTCTGCATCGAAATGTGTCATGGTGAGTTTCTCTTGCAAAAACAGGCTTTATAAAACACATTAACCCCACAATCCTATTGTATTTTGTGCCATAAGCACTTTAATTGATTATTTATTGAATTATGTTTCATTTTTATGTTTTTCTAAGTAGTAATATACAAAATGACACAAGCGAATTGGACCAAATTTCACACATTGTGTATTCTACAATCAGTTTAATTATTTCAGGATGAACAAGACTGTCTACATTATAAAATATATATGGTCTATAACAACCTAAAATAGAACCTATATCCTCCAGCTTTATATCATTCCATTTATATGCATTCTGTACTGGGCTAGTGATCACAGCATCTCTGACCTCAGCATCAGTTGATCACAGCATCTCTCTCTCATCCTGCATCCAGCTGTTCTTGCCTCCGTGGTCCAGAGCTGGGCTAACTCGCTAGCATGCAGCTACATTCTACATTCACAGCGTCAAAAAAAACATATGTTAGCTCATCTACACCGCACTATAATAATCCATCTATATTTACTGTATACTTACTGTATACTTACTGAAATGCATAATGTACTCTCCTTTTCTGTCAGCAAAACAGTGTATCAGCGTGCTACTATAGCTAACACGCTTCATAACAAAGAACCAGCTCTCAAACTCACGGAGAACCGCTCCTAAAGTCTCCCCAGACGCGCGTCCACTGCTCTCCAAGGCTCTCCACGGCGCGCTGACCGTTCTTCATCGTATATAACTTGTAATATGATCATCATAGACTGAAAGGATCCGAGACGCATTCGCTACAACTCTTCCGTCCGGTCAAAAGCCTTCAATATTCGCGTTAGTGGACTTCATTCCCCACAGAGCACTGGCTGAGCGAGCGGAAGGCGACCCCTCCTTTCTGTGCCCACTGTGCTGACGGGTCGGTGTCAGATTTCACAGAGTCTGTAATGGCCAACCTGAGTGACGTGTAAACTGACCAATCACAGCCCAGAACTGGCCGCAGAGCTGTATAACATCAGAAGAGCTGAATGCGCCCTAGCTATCCCCTTTCTCTTTCCACCCATCCTGGTGGCATGCCATGGAGAGCCTGTGAGACGCTGACGTGCTGGATTCCGTTACCTGGGCAGAACGCGATTATCTCACCGATGGAAGCATGCAGAAACGTGGAAATGGTATTGTTTGAAAGAAGAGATCCTAATCTAAAAGTTAATATAGAATTTATATATATTTGTGGCTTTTTGTGGCTAACTGAAGCAGTTCTACGAGTAGAAATGTTACACAATAAAAAAATCCGTTTTTTTTTTTTTACATCGCAATTCAATTGAAGATAATTCGATCTATGATTGTCACAAAATAAAATAACCTACATCATGAAATTCCCGAGAATGAGAGCTTTCTTGTGATATATAACTTGACTTTATTGTGAAAAATATATAAAATACACATTCTTCGTAAAAAAAGTTCACAATGGCTAGGCGGAAAATCGTGTGTGGAACTAATACATTTCTAAGCTTAATTTTACTGCTTTATGAATATAAAAACCAAAAGAAATGGTATTCTTTGTAAAGAAGACACTCCAAGCTTTCAAATGAACCCATATATGGGCTGATAGCATATAAGGAAGGCTATGCAAATGAGGCATACACATTTTTTTACGGGACTTTGGACCCGTATCCGGGTCCGCAGAGGTTAACTGGTTTTAAGCAAATAAATTACTCTGGACGAGAAAGCGTACAATTCTGTTACACTTAAATGTGCACTCTCAGATGTACTTAAATACTGCTCAGCATTGATGACCTCTCTCCATTTTTTCACTTGGGCTGATGAAAGACAGACTAGCGCTATAAGCTTTGCTAGACCCTATTTTATTTATCTCCTCTACAATTGTGCAATTAAGCTGTCAGCTTCTTTAAAAATATGTAATTGTGTAATTTCTCTTCATATTTGCTGAAAATAGCAGCTGTTGCTTGATGAATAGCAGTGTGTTTATCATTATTGAAAACTAAAAGGAAAACTGAATGATTTTTTATATTTTTTTGTTAACTTAAAATGTAACGTTAAACATTAAACAAATATCTTAATGATATAAAAAATTCGTAAATGTTTTTTAGCTGTAAATACGTACGTTACCGAATTGTAAATTTCAACATCAATCAAAATGTACAAAAATGCAAGTCTTGTGCTTGTAAATGTTATGTACTTACATATAAACGACGAGACCAGGCTGTATCATCGATTCAGCTGCAGTGACATGTATATGATGAACATGTCACTTTTCACACTTAAAAACTGGATTCTAATTGGTTATAGAATGAAGATATAGAGATAACTACAGACAGGTCACAGGGCAGACGGCACAGCGCAAACCCCCTGAGAGAGCACAGCTTGTTGGGGGCAGGTGGCCGTTTGCAGACAGATGGAACATATGAAGATGCTGCGTTTCCACAGGATGCACAAAAACATGTAAACAAACACCAGATCCAAGAAAACTTCTATACGCACGTCATCTGTTTTTTTTTTTTTACAGATGAATTTACACTACTTTTTGTGGATGTCATCATTTGAGATGAATGTATCGATTACAGGATTTGTGGGTCTTGTATTTGGCAAGAAAGAGAACAGAGAAACTGCCCGACATGGACCATAGAACTCAGGTTCCCCATTTCTCTCTTTTACTGTCTCTGTCATTTCCTCATGCTTGGAGGCAGCCAATTTCAGAAGCTGAAGTCAGCCATGCAATAGAGTAAATATCAGAATCGCAGTGTATACGGATTCAAGCATAATTTCTATCTGAAATCCATTAGCCACTCTCTCTGGTTAAATTAATCTTTCCCTCAAGCATGAAAAAAAAGAAAAAGAAAAGGAAAAAAGTAAGCTCAGGCTGCAAAGTCTCATTCATAAGGCTGGCTGATAAAGTCAGTCGGGCTGATTTGGAGAATATAAACTCTTTTTGCTAGCGGATATTTTTGTGGAATGTTACACATGAGAATTCCATTAAAGATTCCTGTCTGAGGGGATGGATGGAATTCTAGGGCCACATATCCACATGGTAATAACCAGACTCAGGAAACATTAGTCTTGAATCAGTCGGCACTGATTCTCTGCGCACAGGAATGCAGGGTTGGGTGACGGAGTGTAACGTGACAGAGCAAAGAATGATAGACTGTCGAAGTCACGCTGAGCCCTTCTGCAGTAAAGCAATGGAGCAAAGTGTAGATTGATTAGACCAGCTGAGGAAAACAGAGCTGACGGAGCTGACATTTATTCTTATATAAACGAGATTTAGCTTTTGATTTTCTGTCTTTTTCAAAATACAGCCATGGATGGAAACTAAATAACAGTATGCATCAAACAAAAAGTAATCAGAGAACTAAATTAATTACCAAAATTACAAATTGAGCTAATATAGCAGAGATGACCCATTAGCAGCCTCTTGTCCAGATCTGAACACCGTGATCAAATCATTTGTCATAAATGAATATGATTATAAACAAACAGTGAGTTGACAATGTACAGTGGATGGAAAACAATATTGCCATGACAACAGAGAGCCACTTCTGTGCCACTTCTTATTGTTGGCCATTTAAAATTAACATTACAGAAATACACATATCTTATTGTATAAGGGGAAGTCGTGGAAGGGGAAGTCGTGGCCTAATGGTTAGAGTCGGACTCATAACCCAAAGGTTGTGGGTTCGAGTCTCGTACCGGCAGGGATTGTAGGTGGGGGGAGTGAATGTACAGCGCTCTCTCCCACCTTCCATACCATGACTGAGGTGCCCTTGAGCAAGGCACCGAACCCCCAACTGCTCCCCGGGCGCCGCAGCATAAATGGCTGCCCACTGCTCCGGGTGTGTTTTCACGGTGTGTGTGTGTGCACTTTGGATGGGCACTAATTCCGAGTATGGGTCACCATACTTGGCCACATGTCACGTCACTCACTCGTCACTTATTTCATAGGCATATTTACCTGTGCTAGGCAAGAAATTTAGAGACTGGACCTCTTGGAATGTTAATTGAATATCCCTGTAATAAATTAAACATCAGCTCTGAATTAAAAGATAAGCATCACCGGTTGCTCTGGCACCTTTTAGAATATGTAGTCAGTCATGAACATAAATAAAGTTTAATTGATATTATAACTTGAATGAGAAGCTACAGACACATAATGATACAGCATTAGGGAGCAGAAACGTGCATTACTAAAGGTCGCTGTGACAATAGCAGTGATAAATTCATCTGCATCTCCAGATGGCTTACTGAAATAGTCTCTATAATTGCTCACATGATGATAATTACGATTTCATTGAAATTATAACTTCTATATTCTATTACCGGACCCTAGAACGGGATCACATTTGTGTTTAATTGTAGCATGCAGTGTCATTGAAACTACATGCTAGATACGGTTGGACGCATGTATTTTTGAGATATTAAACCACAGTGTGGTCAAACTAAATTTCAGTTTAATGTGTATTTGCATTGCTAAATCAGTTGCATCTTAACTGCGGAAAGTGAAAGTAGTGCAAAAACAAAACAAATTAAATTAAATAAAATATATTATATGTTGACATTAATATATGTAAACTTTGAACAAAGAATAACCTACTGTCTAGCAGTCAGTATATTAACATTAATGCAACTGTACATGATTTTTTCTTTTTTCTTTTTTACCTTGAAATATAATTTCTAATATCCTTCTGATGATACACTTACTTCTAATAAGGAGAATGGCTTCGGTTTCTTGTAAGTTTGTGAGCAGGTACGAAATTCTGGGAAAAGGGCAGAATATTTTACAGCATCAACAAATGCAGGCGCACTGTCAGGGAGTCTCTGTCGCCAGTCACCAGCTCTGGACTCCATACCCCAGAATCCTCCCCAGCTCACACGTTCACAGTCACGATCACCACTCACTCCAGATCACCTGCACCTGCCGTCTTCAATCAAGCCACCTTCAAAAGCACGCTCCTTCCAGTCACTCACCGTCCGGTCTACTGTTCACCATTCCAGACCCTTATCTGTTACGCACCTGTTGTTTGTGCTTACCTCTAGTGTCGCCAGCGTTCCTGTCCCTCGTCGACCTCATTTGTTTCCTGGACTCCTGTAAAGGATCAAACAAACCATTACTCAGAGCTACGCACCCAAGAACTATCATTATCATCTGACTTACCTGCCATATGTCTTCTTTCCCTGCTGTTGTCAATAAACTATCCTTTTTGCACTCTTATCTCGTGTCTCTGCCTTGACCTGTGACAGAAGACCGGACCATCAACATGATTGCTGCTGAGGACCGGCTGTGGCATTTGCAGCAGGACGGTCGGAGGTTGGAACGATATGTGGAGGAATTCCTCGAGCTTGCCAACCAGGTGAGCTGGCATGATGCCGCTCTAGGTGCGTGCTTCCTGCTGGAGTTGGACGCTGCGAACATTCTGTGACGTGTTTTTCCCAATAATCGGAGTGATTAACCGTGTCTTATTTAAAGTGTTCCGGACTGGGTAGAAGAAATTAAAGGCACGTCTAAGTCTCGTCGTTCAGCCCCACTCATGGGGAAAAACACGCCGAGTTCTCCAGATCCTCCCGCCAGGAAATCCCACATTCCAGTGCCAACAGTCGACCCTTGCGCAATCACAGCCCCCAAGTCATCGAAGCGCAAGTCAACCCGCGGCTGTGGCTCTCTCAAGCCCGGCCGGCCAAGTAGGGCTCCGGTCGTAGAGGCGGGGGGCGGGCCGCTGGACTCTGATGCAGAGCACGGTAATGAAATTACTCATTTGTAATTGTAGGGAATTAATTATCATTAATTCATTCAGGTTTGAACGACTCGAAGCTGAAAAAGTCTGAGGGTTTCCACATGATTAAACTGAATTTTAAATTTAAAGGGTTTACACCTATCAGCTTCTTGGCCAGTGAGAAGATGTCGTGTATATTAACAATTTGAATATTTGTATTTTCCCTGGCCACGGGTAATACAATTATGATAATTTGTAAGCTCCTAGTGATGTAACGTGATCTTGGCAAGGTTTGACTTTAAGATTTCACGACACCAGACAATACTTATTATAAATGAAACATGAATTTATTGGCTATTCTAGATTACATAAAACCTAAACTAAAACACACACACACACACCACCACACCACACACACACACACACAATCAAGGTCTTGTTTTTTTTTCGGGGGGAATTACAGAATGCGAGTTGACGAGTTCTATGAAGTTTTCAAAGTTCTAACTCGTTTTCACGAGTGATTTAAATTCAACTTAGAGAATTTACCAAGCAGAGAATTTTGGCTTAATTTTACTGCTTAAATTAGCTCAACACCAGTTCAGCAGATTTGAAGAGTTTGTTCGTTACTTGCGTTCTTTTGGTTGACAGCTGAAAAGCTGAGGTGACTCCGTCGCTGACGCGGGCTTCCTGGATGTCTTTGAGGGAAACCCGTTACTGATTGGTCGGTGACGTCGAAATGATGGGTTTGAATGACGTTCTTTTGGGAAACCCCTCGTTGGATTGGTTGGTTGCCGGGTTACAGAAGAGGCTTGAGCAGTCCTGCTTTAAAGTCTGAGTTTGCAAGACTTTGCGTTCTTTGAAGATTGTGTTTCTCTGAAGTGTTTGAGTTCTTAAATGGTCTCGCTGGTGCGGTGGTACGGCATGGGGCGCTTTGTCACGCTCACCAAGGTGAAAGCCAAAAGGTCTAGAGAGAGAGAGAGAGCCCAAGGTAAGACAGCGCGAGGAGGGGAGTTGTGTCCTGTCCAATTTAAGCAGGCTGATTTTGTCCAGCCCACAGGTTGTGTAAAATTCGATGGGGTTAGCCACGACCAATACTGTCCTTATCATGCATGAATCGCAATGCTGTGTGGAGAGTATTACGGCAAGTTGTTAAATATCTTCTGATAAAAGTATATACCAGAGAAATGATAACACAATATAAACTTTTCACTAACACCAAATGTTCGGCGGGAAGAAGACAAGCTCTCATTCAAGCTCAAAAACCACAACAGGTATTTGCATACACCAGTTGAATCGATCACTAAAAGAAAGTTATAGGCGCGATGAGATATCATGGTTTCGAATAAAACACAGACAGTGGAACTTTCACTACTTATACGTTTTTAAACGATTTGTCTTTTAAAATAGTCATGCAAGGTTCTGTTTCTTTGTCTGTGACACAAAAAACGTAAGGGTTTCGGTCATGCAGGAAGCAGGTGGTTAAACATGTGATAGTCATGTGGCGTCACGCTGTATATCCCGTGCTTGCCTGAGGGCATCATTTAATTTACTCATCCTTTTCCTGTTCTGGACATAATGGTCCACATTGGTGGTCACAAGACATAGCGGTTTTATGTTGTGAATGAACTCTTTTCCATCCTTGATACAAGAAAGCTTTTTGTCTACTGATGAATTAGTTTCGATTGATGAGTAATGAGGTTTACAAGGACTGACAGGAAATCGGACAAGAATATGGACCATGTGCTGGGTGAATTTAGCAACTTGTTTGATGGACTGATATCAAGGTCGTCGATTCTATTTAGAATCCCTACACCACCATGGCCTCGAGTCCCTGCTCCTGTGTTATAGGACTTATCTGAGTTCTCCTGATCCGAGCCTGGATGGCCTTCCATTTTCTCCGTCTTGGACCAGCCTCCAGGGCGCCCACCACCCCCTCCCCGGTGATAGTTTGGTGCGGGATGCGCCTTCGGGGAGGGGGAGGTAATGTCAGGGAGTCGGTCACCAGCTCTGGACTCCATTCCTTCACTCCACCTGTTCACAGTCACCATCACCATCACCTGGAGTTCTGATAACCTGCACCTGCCATCTTCAATCAAGCCACCTTCAAAGCACGCTCCTTCCAGTCACTTGCCTTCCGTTCTACTGTTCACACTGGCGAACTATTCCAGACGCTTACCTGTTACTCACCTGTTGTTTGTACTTGCCTCTAGTGTCTCCAGCGTTCCTGTCCCTCGTCGACCTCATTCGTTCCCCGGACTCCTGTAAAGGATCAAACAAACCATTACTCAGAGCTACGCACCCAAGAACTATCATTATCATCTGACTTACCTGCCATCTGTCTTCCCCTGCTGTTGTCAATAAACTATCCTGTTTGCACTCTTAACTCGTGTCTCTGCCTTGACCTGTGACACGCACAGCTATCCACTGTATTTATGACAGTGAATTCTACTCACTTAAATGTAGGGGGCTCCAAAGTCACAAATACACACAACTATTTACAGGTGCTTTAACCCAGATTAATAAAGTATTTTAAAATGTATTCGTTTTTGATATTTAACACATGAACTAATATTAACTTATAGAACCTAAATGTTACATAATTCGACAAATTATTTAACCAGGATGACATACAGATCGAAAGTAAGGATAAATATCATGTCACCCTAAATCCCACTCAGTAAATCATGCGATTGGAAAAAAGATTGTACGTTTCTTGAAATGTGACCTATTTTTAAGAGAACAGACACAAACATACATGCCACATGCATCACAGAATTGTGGGTGGCAAGTGTTGCTGACATGTCATGTCCTTATAATTAATTCCACCTGAATTTATGATTCCTACTATGAGTAATCAGCTCTGATCGCAGAGCTCACACACGAACACATTTCAGCCCATTACTACATTAAATAGGCTGTGTGGGCTGGAAACTCAGTTTAATGTAACCTGCCCACAGAGTGCTGTATACGTCATACGTCGTATACATACGTCACTTCCTGTTTGTTGCTGCCGTGTGGTTTGAGTTTGAGCTCCGTCAAGTTAATTCTTTGTCGTCTATTTTTTATCTTAAAATGAATTTTATACACCATCCTTTTTCAGTTTTATAACGTGTGAATATATCCCCTATCGTATTCTACAACAAAAACAATCAGAGCGCCTTGTTAGCACTAGTTCTATTTTTGACTTTCCGAGTCCGCTATTAGCATATAGCCCGCTAGCATCGCCAGCGTGGTTGCCGCTAATCTCGCTTACACTAATACTCTATTCACACACATTTCCATTGTTTTACTCACTGTTACTTGCTTTAATGGCGGATGTGTGTCTACCTTTGAGTGCAGGTGAGGACACGTTCGAGCTGCATTCGGTGCAGGTCGAGCTGGAGGCCGTGGAGAAGCAGATCCGGGACCTGGTGGAAAAGCAGACCCAGCTGAGAGCGCGGAGAGCCGCGCTGGAAACATCCCAGGCTGACGCTCACAAGTCCGAGGTAAGTATACAGCGCGCTGCTAACTCTCCCACCACCTCTACTCCGTGTGTTTCTCTGCACAGGCCCGGTGCACCCAGGACGTGATCTTCCCAGATGTCCTTCACTCCGGCGCCGGGACACCACGGACCCTGGGTGCAGCCGCAGCGGAAGACGCGAGCCAGGTCCCGGGCGACGACCTCTCCCCCTCCGCCGCCTCCGGTCTTCGAGATCTCCACCCGGAACCGCTTCGCTCGCCTCCGCGAGACGGAACGCGACGCTGTGATCATTGGAGACTCCATCGTCCGGCACGTCCGTGCTACGTTAGCTGAAGGTAAGGTGCACACTCACTGTTTCCCTGGTGCTCGTGTTCTCGATGTTTCTGCGCAGATACCCGCGATCCTGAAGGGTGACGAGAGCCCCGGAGCGGTCGTGCTTCACGCGGGGGCTAACGACACCAAGCTGCGGCAGACGGAGACGCTGAAGAGGGACTTCAGGAGCCTGATCGAGACGGTGCGCCGCACATCGCCCGCGACGACGATCATCGTGTCAGGACCGCTTCCCACGTATCGACGAGGACACGAAAAGTTCAGTAGACTTTTTGCTTTAAATGAATGGTTATTGTAATGGTGTAAAGAACAGAAACTGCTCTATGTTAATAATTGGAATCTTTTCTGGGAGCGTCCTAGGCTTTTTCGCGCTGATGGCCTGCACCCCAGCAGAGTCGGAGCGGAGCTCATGTCGGACAACATCTCCAGGACGCTGCGCTCCATATGACTAGTAAGTCAAATCTCAAATAACTGCCCTGATGACTTGTGTTCTACCCGCTTAAATGATAGAAGTACTTGTGCTGTCCAATCTATAAAGACTGTGTCTGTTCCCCGAATAGTGAGGTCAAAATATAAATTTAATGCAGGATCTAGAAAAAATCTGATCGTGATTAAACCAGAAAAATTTAAAATAAAAGAACAAAAAACATTTTTAAAGTTTGGGCTCCTAAACAATAGATCACTCTCACCCAAAGCAGTTATTGTAAATGAAATGATCACAGATCATCGTTTTGATGTACTCTGCCTGACTGAAACCTGGCTAAAACCAAATAATTTTATTGGTCTAAATGAGTCTACTCCACCATGCTACTATTATAAGCATGAGCCCCGTCAGACAGGTCGTGGCGGCGGTGTTGCAACAATAAATAGTGATATTCTCAATGTTACTCAGAAAAAAAGGATACAGGTTTAACTCATTCAAAATACTAATGCTCAATGTTACACTGTCATATATGCAAAATAAATCTATCGTATCTATTGCTCTGGCTACTGTGTATAGACCAACAGGGCCGTATACAGATTTCCTAAAAAAAATTGCAAATTTCCTCTCAGACATGTTGGTTACTGTTGATAAAGCGCTAATATTCGGAGATTTTAATATTCACGTTGATAAAACAAATGATGCATTAGGACTTGCGTTTAATGACCTAATAAACTCTTTTGGAGTCAAGCAAAATGTCACCGGGCCCACTCATCGTTTTAATCATATGCTAGATTTAATTATCGCATGGAATTGATCTTACTGATATATACTGTATATCGTACCTCAAAGTGATGTTACTGACCGTTTCCTTGTATCGTGCATGCTGTGTATTACTGATATTAACTATATGGCTCCGCGTTGTCGCCTAGGAAGAACTATTGTTCCAACCACTATAGATAGATTCACAAATAAACTGCCTGATTTATCTAAACTGCTCTGTGTACCAATAAGTACAAATGAACTAGACGAAATAACTAGCAACACGGGCACTATCTTCTCTAATACATTAGAAACCGTTGCCCCCATCAAATTGAAAAAGATTAGACAAAAACATACTGCGCCATGGTACAACAGCAATACCCATTCTCTCAAGAAAAAAACTCGTAGTCTTGAGCGCAACTGGAGAAAAACTAACTTGGAAGTTTTTAGAAATGCATGGAAAAACAGTATGTCCAGCTACAGACAGGCTCTAAAAACTGCTAGGGCAGAGCATATCCACAAACTCATAGAAAAAAACCAAAACAATCCTAGGTTTTTATTAAGCACAGTGGCTAGACTAACAAATAACCAGACGCCACCCGATATAAATATTCCCGCACAGTTTAATAGTAATGACTTTATGAATTTCTCCACTGATAAAATAGAAACATCAGAAATACATAAACAACGTTAGACGTCTACAGGTATATACTTTAGCTTCATTCAGTCTGCACCTAAAAGATAAACTGCAGTGCTTGACAGCTATAGGACAGGAAGAGCTAAATAAAATCACTGCATCTAAACCAACAACATGACTGTTAGATCCTGTACCCACTAAATTAATAAAAGAGTTGTTACCTGTAGCAGAAAAAACGCTTCTCAATATTATTAACTCGTCGTTTGTCTTTACGGTCACGTCCCAAAACCATTCAAGCTGGCTGTTATTAAGCCTTTTATTAAGAAACCATAACTAGATCCTAGTGAACTGTCAAATTACAGACCCATCTCAAATCTTTTTTTTATGTCTAAAATTTTAGAAAAAGGTGTGTCTGCTCAATTGTGCTCCTTCCAGCAAAAAAAATGATATCTATGAAGAATTTCAGTCAGGTTTCAGGCCCCACCATAGCACAGAAACTGCACTTGTTAAAATTACCAAATGACTTGCTTCTTGCGTCAGACCAAGGCTGTGTCTCATTGCTAGTTTTATTTGATCTTACTGCTGCGTTCGACACTATAGATCATGACATACTCATAGATAGATTACAAAACTATACAGGTATTCCAAGGGCAGGCTTTAAGATGGTTTAAATCCTACCTATCCGATCGCTACCACTTTGTTCATTTAAATGGGGAGTCATCTCAATATCACCAGTAAAATATGGAGTGCCACAAGGATATGTCCCTAGGTCCTCTGCTATTTTCGATATATATGTTGCCCTTTGGTAATACTATTAGAAAATACGGGATTATTTTCCACTGTTATGCCGATGATACTCAACTATATATCTCAACAAGACCAGATGAAACTTTCTAAATTATCTAAGCTAACAGAATTTAAAAATTATAAAAGATTGGATGACCAATAATTCTCACCTATTAAATTCGGATAAGACAGAGATATTATTATTGGACCAAAAGACAGTACGCAGAATCTTTTGGATTACAATTTGCAACTAGACGGATTTACTGTTACTTCCTCTACAGTCAAAAGTCTGGTTGTTATATTAGATAGCAACTTGTCTTTGAAAATCATATTTCCCATGTTACAAAAACAGCATTCTTCCATCTTAGAAACATTGCCAAGTTACAAAACATGTTACCTGTTTCTGATGCAGAAAAGCTAGTTCATGCATTCATGACCTCTAGACTGGACTATTGTAATGCAATGCTAGCTTGTTGTCCTGCATCTTCAATAAACAATCTACAGATAGTCCAAAATGCAGCGGCTAGAGTCCTTACAGGTCAAGAAAATATGATCATATTAACCCAATTTTACAGTCTCTTCACTGGCTACCTATTAAGTTCCGTATCAGTTACAAAATATTATTACTTGCCTACAAGGCCCTTAATGGTTTAGCTCCTGGGTACCTAAGTAGTCTTCTAACACGCTACAATCCATCCCGCTCCCTAAGGTCGCAAAACTCTGGACTTTTGGTAGTACCTAGGATAGCAAAGTCCACTAAAGGAGGTAGAGCTTTTTCGCATTTGGCTCCCAAACTCTGGAATAGCCTTCCTGATACCGTGCGGGGTTCAGACACACTCTCTCTGTTAAAATCTAGATTAAAGACACATCTCTTAGGCCAAGCATTCAAAATAATGCATCTCATAATCTTTTACTGCAGTTATAATCTTTTACTGCAGTTATATCTATAATCAAATGCTCATTATTATTCGTTAGTTTGGGTTAAACAAGCATTTTGCTTGGTTGGAAACATGCAGTCGTTATTAGGTTGTATGGTTTCCCCTCTGTTTTTTGCCACGGGTAACTAGGATTTAAACAAGCTTCAGTTTGGATCCAGAACAACTGAGAAGAGATGATGCAACCCCTCAGAGGACCTCTGATGATGCCAAACATGAAACAACATACAGAACTACCAATTTTTGCTTTAAGTTTGATTGCATCATTTAATAATTGCTGTTAATATTATTCATCCTCTGTTTTATTACGTCTTATATTGATTTTTCCGTACTGCTGGTTCGTCTGGTCAGAGGAGAACTGGCCCCCTGACTGAGCCTGGTTTCTCCCAAGGTTTTTTCTCCATTCTGTCACCGATGGAGTTTTGGTTCCTTGCCGCTGTCGCCTCTGGCTTGCTTAGTTGGGGACACTTCATTTCCAGCGTTATCGTTGACATGATTGCAAAGATATTATTTAAACTGAGCTGGATGTTGACATCACTGAATTGAATTATGAACTGTCTTTAACTGAAAAATTTGTGTTTTCTATTGTCATTTTGCAATATTGACACACTATTTTCCTAATTAAAACTGTAAAGCTGCTTTGACACAATCATTATAGTTAAAAGCGCTATATAAATAAAGGTGACTTGACTTTGCAGAGATGTGATGAGGAAGGACTGAAGCTTGATTTTGTCCCACAAGGAAGGTGTCACAAGGGTTATATTTCAGTAAGTAGTCCAATTACACAAATGTGTTTTCTCTAGCATTGGGGTTTTTTTATGTTTCAAACACCAACATAAAAAAGTTTTTTTTGAATGAATGTTTTTCTCCAAACTAAAATATGAATATCAACTAACTATATATAAACGTGACAAAATGTCCCACTATTGGGGCAATGTATGTTTAATGAACCGTATCTGTTTTCCAAGGCACCAGGGATGTAAAATTAGCTTTTTAAAATTTAGCCAAGGCCTTGACGTATGCGCCAATACAAATATGAATATAAGAGTGAGAGTATACCTTTCCAAAGTTCATTTATTTACTTTTAGTATTTTATTTTTTTTAAGAAATGAATGCATAAATGTTTAATGCATCCTTGCTGAACAGAAGTATTAAGAAATTTATAAAGTTTTATATTTCAAATAAATGTTCTGTCCTTTTGAACTTTCTATTCATCAAAAGATTTTGCAAAACACACACATGTATATGTGTGTGTGTATGTGTTTATACACAATTATGAGATATATATCATGTTTTCCAGAAAATATTAATTTTTAATATTACTGTTTTGAACATTGACAATTATAAGAAATGTTTCTTGAGCACCAAATCAGCATATTAGAATAATTCGAACGTTCATGTACAGAAGGAATGAAGTAATAACTGTTCTAAATTTAGCTTTGCCATCACAAAAAATGACCATTAATTGATATTAATAAATGCTTTAGAAGTATTTTTCATTGTTAGTTCATGTTAACTAATGCAACTAACTAATGTTTACAATTGAAACCTTATTGTAAAGTGTTAAGAGACTTGTGACAACTAGCCCCAGTCTCACCTATATATTGCTGCGTTGGCAATAACAAATATGCTTTCCCCATGACAGGAGGAATAAACATAGGCTTTTACGATGTAATCTCAGCTCAGTGTAACTTCAGCATCTCCCTCTATGCAGGATGCTTTCCAGCATACCCTCACTACCAGCTAGGACCCCTGTAAGCACTGGGATCCAGCCAGCAATTCAGATACGTGAAAACCAAGGCAAAAAGAAGTGAAGCATCAGTCTGTGTTTTGGAGGACAACATGTGAAGGAAAATCAATATACATTTTATAAATGTGGTTAAAATGCGACTGTGTACATCTAAGAAAAAGATGCATAAATATTTCCTACCGGCTGTGGAGGTGTTTCCACACTGTGATTTAAAAAAAATATTTGTTATTATTATTTTGCTGTTTTTTGTTTGCATATTTGCAACAAGAAGTGCAGCTCAAATGGCCAACTAGTCAGAAATTCAGAATCTTTTATTTTTAAACTAACATTTGGTTGTCGGCAAGCGTTCTCAGCATTTTGAACCCTGCACATGCACGCACATCAGCACAAACGATAGCACTGTCACAACAAGTGTTAAAACACTTGAGATGGATAGAAAAATCACACATGACCCACTGTGTAGGCAGGGGGCGACGTCTTATTAACGGATGATCTGTGAATAAGCATTCAGTCTGCTAAGTTGCAAATAAGACTTGAGACTGTAGAGATCTTGAAAGCCTGGGGTCAATAAACAGACTCTAATAAAGGTTGAATGTTCTCCCCAGTATGCAGATCATCTGGCATGTATATTTCAAGGAGGAGCGCACATCCCAAAATTGGCCCAAAAGAAGGAAGACTTTAATTAAGGTTCTAAACTCCGAACAGTGTGTGTCAAGATCTAAGAATGAAATCCCACTCGCACCATCACCCCGGAGCGTGTCAAACATCTTCTCCAAAAGCTCTGAAAACAAGTAATAAGGTCTGTGATTGAGTCATTCATCCCTTTCAAAAAGAAATATTCAAACCCTTAAATAAAATAAGAGCTCTGTTTCAACACAGTAGTAAAAAAGATGGAGAAATGCAATGCCTTTGGGCAATTTCAATTAATCTCTTGATTTAAAGAAGAGGCTGGAGGGAAGGAATAAAACTCTTGGCCTGGCCTCTTATCAAAGTGCAGTTGGAATATTCCTGCAAAAAAGAGACAGATATGGCCAGCTACACAGTCTCTTCTCAATAGATAGTTACATTCTGATCTTCAGTTAAATACTTGCTTCAGTTAAATAATGTCCTGGTTTGATTCTTCTGATTTCCTCAAGCAATCTGAATAAACAATGGGTACACTTTAATATTTTAATTTTAGAAGAAAGGTTTTGCAAAAAGTTTAGTTCAACATTTTGTTGTGACACGAACACAGTTTGCCTGCTCACCGAAAACAGCGGAAACCTGTGATGTTTGATTTGTGAAAATAGTCTCGTAAACTGGTTGCTTTCAAAGTGTTACTCAGAAAGATTCATGTAATGTGTCTGGAATGTTCAGGGTTTTTTTTTTTTTTGCAAGCAAAATCTAATAATTTCAATAGGAATCCACATGATTGGGAATTTCGAATGGGAGTGAAATATTCCCCAAGCAGATTTTGCAACAGATTCAAGTTGATCAACGCAACGATTAGAAAGCTGCTTTGTTTGAAAGTGACATCAAAGCTATTATGGAGTCACTTGTTGTCACCATCTAAGGGGCTAAGAATATAACAATCAAGATCCCCCACCACAGATGGACAATCTGGAATGCGCAGACAAATAGTGATACAAAAAGTCATTTTTTAATGCTCGACCAATCAGATTTAAGGACTGGTACAAATTATTGCATTAAAATTCTGACTGTACACTCTTAAAAATAAAGGTGCTTCACGATGCCATAGAAGAACCTTTTTGTCTAAATGGTTCCATAAAGAATTTTTTTAACATCTGAAGAACCTTTCTGTTTTTCACAAAAAGTTGTCTTTGTGGTGAAAGCAGTTCTTTCAGAATATTACAAAGTGGTAAGAAAGAGATTGGTTCTTTTACAGAACCGCTTCTGTGTAGCCTAATGGTGTCTTCTTGGTGGAACCAAAATGTTCTTCTATGGCATTGCTTGAAAGAAACCTTTTGAATCCACCTTTATTTTAAATGTGTACATTTTTTAACTTGTTTGTCTGTCCATAGTAGTGCTCATACATTATGTTTTTTGTACAGAACACCAACATGGAGATCTATATAGGTCGGATCATTAGGCATTTTTTATACAAGTTACAGGGGTCATCTCGTCATCGCGACTGCGAGCTTTTTACAAGTTGTTTGAAATAAATTGTGTGTTGGCAGTGTGTACACAACCCCCTATAATGATAAAGATGGTATGGTTTTTTTTTTGTTATTCTCCGGTGTAAAAAACACTCATTTCCCCTTTCTCGAATCGACGCCAATTCAGCTGCCTTGGTTCTCTTTGTGTGGATAGGCTGTTGTTTTATCCTACCCCATTGTAGAAATTTTAACCAACGTATGTTATGCCAGTACACCTGTTTCACCCAGTTAAGTGACCCCTGTGGAATAATGGGCAGCCATCCAAAAATGACAGTTTCATTCATTTCGTCTCGTAGAGTCCATCGTTTGTCCCTGTTGTTTGACTGTGCTTCGGACATGGCCACAGTTGTGAACTCGTGTACTTCACTCTCTGAGGTAGGCTTCTGGCTTCACCGGCTCGATGCAACTCTAGCCAGTTTTCGTATCAAGGGTTTCAGATTGGCTAGAACCAACCCACATGTATTGCCCGGCCGCGGACGACGACCATAAGTGTGTCGCGGGGGCCCGTGCCTCTCGGAGACGTAACTAAATTATAAGGCCTTTCAGAGTCCACCTTGACCACAAGCCCCATCTTAACTGCCTTCTGACCAGGTCATTCTTTTCCTTCCAGTGTGCATTTCATTTGATGGTTTCCAGTCTCTTCGCTTGGGCGATCCCCTCATTCCGTGCAGCTGCGACGTAATTGTTTAGCATAAATCATTATTTCGCCGTAGGATGAAACTTGGCTCACGTTATCACACATCCATACATCATTGGCTCAAACGTAATGATTGCCTCTCCCCCCTCTTAAAAAAAAAGAACAGCATCTCTGATAGTGTAGGACGTAAATACTTTTGAATTGTTAATACTTTTGAAATGTTGCATTGATCTAGTGAGTTACTATTTTAGGTTTAGAAAAAGAATGAAACAATAGAAATACAAGATCAATATAGAAAAAAATCAAATAAACAAAAATACATAAGGATCAAAATAATATGATTTTCCTGTCATCTGCAGGAAAAAAAAAACAATGTTTGAAACAAACTGACAAATCATCATATTGGGGAAAATTTCAGATCAGCTAGTGGTTTTGAGAGCAAGTGGTGTTCACAGTCAGTGGTGATATCATTTGTCCTTTGATCCTGCAGCCCACCTCAACTGGATCCTACTGTACCTCAGTCTGGTGCGTCATCAAAGCTCCCTCTCAGTGATCAACATTTCATCAAAGCAAAACTCCTCCAAGACCTGCCAGAACCAGGCGATACTCAAAGTTTATGTGACACTTATGAGGGACATTTATTACAAAATATCAGACTAAAAATGTCTGTCATACCCAACTAATCAAACTAATGGATTTAAAGACCTTCATAAGGATGTATGAAATCATTAAATTAGATTGCTGCCCATGTGGAACATTGAAATTTTATAAGATTAAGATTTTAAGCTGTTTACGCAAAAATGGTGCAATTTAAGCATTTAGTAGCTGCTTTAAAGGAAAAGGGAATACTTGTATGAAACCAGGAAAAAATCACCTATATCTGCCATTGATTGGACAAAAAAAACTGGATGACGTATTCTAAAAATGACATTTAATGGGCTTATAGTACAGCTAATTCTTTAATATTCTGAGATATTTTCAAGGTATAACATTTTTATCCCTATAAAAATAAAACTATTTAAAAGTTATGTTTGTAAGATGTTTTTTTTAATGTCAAAATACATTCTCCTAATCCAGTCTAACTACTATAAGTACGCCATTCATGGGTTTATCTCCCCCAAAAGTGTAAACATTGAGCCTCCCAGGCACCATCAATCCATTTAGAGCAGTTCGCTCATATCCAGCTCAACCAATAGCATGAGTTTGGAGCGTGGCTACTGTATCAGGCTGAATGGTCCAAAAAGTGGATCCCATTGCAAGAAACAAAAAAATCCACGTCCAGGCACTCACATAGCAGGCAAAAAATATAAAAAGCCTTTATTGTAAGACAGGGCTACATATTAAAAAACACCAATGCGTATCAGCCCAAGCTGGCCTTCAGTCAGTATATGATGACAAAAAAACACCTCAGCAGCACATTATAGCACAGAACCTACTTCACCTTTAACCTTATCACACACTATGATGTCATATGAGTGGCAATTTGATCAGGTGGCTGTCACCAAACTTCTAGCCTTCTGCGCATGTGTTTCAAGGCCTTTAGCTTGTAATATATAGAATTAAATTATATTAAAGGTACATCTCAAAACGCTGTTATGTTGTGTTTCTCTGTGAGAGTTAATGCATTCAACTCATATCCCAAGTTAATAACCAAGCAGCACCTCCACCAAAGTATTCCCTAGTGGGATTAAGTGTGGATAGTAAAATAGCAGACTTAATAGATAACTGAGTTTTAATAATGAGTTTCTCATATACAAGGTATACAAATAATACAAATTTGTTAAACATAAACCTTACCGTACGTTTCACCGAGTATGCATCATCACAAACCTTCTCTCTAAAGGTTCAGGCTATGTCCACACCCTTCAAACAATTTGTATCGTCCTACAAAATAAAAATACTTGAAACCAACAGCATATCTGTGAGTGACAGACTTCATACCCCTGAACCTGCTGAAATATTGATTAACCAGGGGGCAGAGTATGGAGAAGAAACTGCCGTGCAGAATTCAGAACTTCTAGCCGAGATACTGTATTAAGATAATTGCTCCTAGGGTATAAACATAAATAAAAACCGCTTCTAGACATAATAATGGTTCTCTTTTACTAAAATGCATTTCCTTTGTGTATTGTTCAGCTGGTTGCCAATGTGTAAAAAAAAAAACCACAAAAAAATTAAGCAGAAAAATTCATGACAAAATGATGCAATTTCTTGATACTTTGCAATCATAGTTTCATTGTTATGGTTATACAAATATGTATCATTTTTTTTGATAGTCTGCTTTTAACTTTGAGGGTTTATACTTTTGCTGGTTTATAAGGGTAATCTTGTTATAGTAACACATAAAAGTAGGGCTGGGTATCGATTCAGATATCCCAATTCGATTCAATTTCGATTCGCAAGCTCTCGATTCAAATCGATTCTCGATTTTTATTTTTATCTACATTCTTGTTTACGTGTTTTTTTAATACAAATGCTATTGATTTTTTCTAAAAAATTAACAGTAACTCAGTTTACAAATAGTGAATTACTCAAAGAAACTTAAGAACCCCATGCCTGTAATTTTAAACCTATTCTTTTTGTTGTTTTGGTAAGGTTCTAAACAAGTAGGGCCCTATAAAATGTCTGCTAACTTTTTCCTGGTAATCAGTGAGCATAAAACCTTAAACTCACTTCTCCTTATATCAACATAAAAATTAAACCCTTTTATTTTTGTTGTGCAAACCCAAGTGCTCGGCACACCAGAGGCTAACTGTTAAAATTAAAAAGTAAAACAAATGTATTATTCCTCTAAAATACAGGATTTGATTCATAGTATTAGCAGTGTAGCACTGTCCCCCTTCAGACTATAGTAATATAGTTCTTGCTCCTTGAAAACAGTGTCTTGACACAGCGCCGAGACAAGTTTTATCTTAAACTAAACTTTGTATTGTTGACGCACGGGTTTTGGCCGTGAATGAACTGCGCTTTAGGTTCTTTGTGTATCCGATTTTATCGAATGGTAGTTTTCTCCCTCAAATGAACCATACAATGCTAATGAAGTGACCTCTCAGCGCAGCTGGGCTGGAGAGTGACATTCCGTTGTTTCATATCCTCCATATATTGAGACGGCAGGAAGCTTAAACCACCGCGAGCGGTCATCCGCAAACCGTGGCTTTAGTATGTGTGTATAAACCAAACGGTGCGCGCGCCATCCGCCATTTTCAGTCATTTCGGAATCCATTGCGCCCTTATGCTGAATAATCAAATGCCTATCCGCCGCTTGTACATAGCTATATCTATAGCCTTTCACCTAGCATGCGAATCACTACTCGTAATGGCCCAGGATAAGCCGCTGAATCCTACCTTACCGGCGTTCTCTGTTGTAAACATTGCGCAGGCACGTTCACTTAAATAGGGTGTACCATCTATGCTGGAGGAAGACTAATGATAAGATTCACGTTAATCAGATCTTGTTTTAAATGTGATGAAATAATCCTGGAACAGATCGATTCCGTCTCGGCTGTTTTGTAGAATGTGATACAGTCGCATCGATGTCATTTAAAAAAACGATTAATCGAAAAATCTTTTTTTTTTTTTGCCCAGTCCTACATAAAATTGGCAAGTACTGTAAACGGCCACATCTAGTATGAGAGAATCATCTTAACATATTTTTTCCAGACCATCTGCACAAATTGAAAAACTGATATATGTTGTTTTTTGGTAAGGGTGTGTGTTTTTTTCTCTGGTTGTATTTGGCGGAACAGTGCAATCATTTCAGTGACTGTTAAGAAGTAATTCAAGGTCAATGTGAACAAAATGAGAAGGACATTCAATATCGCAGCATAACCAGTTTTCGATATAGCTGTCACAGTCTCAGGCTGCATGCTGAGGATGTAACCAAAGCAATATGAACTTGAAACCTGTGTAAATGCAATATTTGTAAGTCCGCGAGTGACAGGTTGACCGTGACACGGGTGTCACATTCTTTGTGGGTTCGTAATGCTGAAGAAAAAATGTTTCACAAAAGCATTGTGCACAATTGTAAACACACATTGGTGGGTTATGCCAGGGGAATCATACAGAGTACAAAATAAAATAAAAAGTATTGCTTTCTGCACCACTTTGTGCTTGAGAGCTAGCAAAAAAGCATGTCATTATTTTATTATAAACTCAGCATGTATATACAGTTTCAATGCACACTAAAATAAGCCGAAAGGGAGAGAGGGATTAGCAAGAAATCTCTTCAAACGAGGTAAACGAAGTACTTTCTGCAGAAAATTACAGCGCTGTCCAGACTCCTCACAGAGCTGAAGGGATGGAGGTTAATTGACTCCCAGAATAGCCACTGAGAGCTTGTGTATAGGTAGGCTCTGATCCAGGCTCCATCTGGACTCAGCCAGCTTTAGCAATGCTGCCTGTTACCAGGCTTCATTTGCTTCTTAAATAGGCCCTAGATGATGCTTTGGTATAAAAGTGGCCACGTTGGAGAGCAACGGAGTATCAGCTGTGCTATCAAACAGAAACAAATAACACCCAAATAGCACCCGCATCAAAAGGAAATCAGGCACTTACGTATATTACCATTTCCTCACATCTTCTGTACCCATGAGAAGGAGAACATCTTGATCTCATCACATTCAAAATGAAGAACACAGAATGCAGATCAGAGTTTTCTGGCTGCATGTTTACTTCAGTTGTGAGCATCAAGGGTTTGTAACCCAATCCAATTCAATCCTATTGAAGGACATTCGATTTTTTTCTCCTTTGTGGAGAATGTGATAGCTTCATCTCAATATAATCATCTCACGTCATCCGGGATCACTAAATAACAATGCAAGAAGCTCTTTTGACATGTGAAATCATTCTTCTCTCTATTAGGATATTTTGCACAGCCAAAAGGCCCATGTGTATCAGTCTTTAAAAAACATTCAAATGAGATTTCATGATGTTAGGTGGACAGCAATCATAAAAATAGGCTGCATTCCAAAGCTAAGACAAAGAAATGCAGGTGTATTCAAGGTGCAGATTAATAGAGCAAATGGTATTCAACATGCAAATTTGCACATGCTTTGCATTCCTCTAGTGATGCCAGAGGATGAACAAAGTTACACAGATGTCTATATGGACATGTATGTCACTTTTCACTTGATCTGCCCTTTAATAGAAAGGTTTGTCTCAAGTATGCTTAGGTTCAGAGAAAACAGAGCGTGAAAATTCATATAAAATCAATCAAATTAAATCAGAGAACTCAGAAGCTATTTTGTCAGCTCTAGTGTTGGTGTAGTTAACGTGTTTTGCCTTTCTAGGGCAGTGTTTTAGGTTTCTTGTGAACTGAGAGAAAATGGGTCATTAATTGTATGGAAATTCCCATTCAAAACTAATTCCTATTAGAAAGTAAAAATAATTCAGGACATGCATTTCTAGAAAAGAACCTGATGAAACATATGTGGATGAATTTTTCAAAGCTCAGATTAGAATGCCTCGTGAGTTAGCTCCACTTGCCTGCGACCTATTCGTCTCTTTGGAGTGAATGTAATAGATTCTAATAATCATACCGGTTTGTTACACTAGGTGCAAGTGCAAAAAATTATGGGTATTCCATCAGTCTAGGATCTCATAATGCAGTTCAGTCTGGCTATTTTAAATATAGCCAGTCTGTATATATATTTTTTAACAGGAACTTTTAACCTTGTGGAGTTTTTCGTTGAGACATCATACCACATCAGCACATGCAGGGAAAAGCCCGCAGATTTGCAGACTGTCTACTAATGGCACTGTTTGATTAATTTGCATCTCATTAAATGTCCTGCTTCTTGCAGCTTCTCGAGCTTTTCATTGGGAATGTTAGTGCCCTGGGTGTTTCCCTCTTAATTTACTTACTACCACCACAAACAAAAATACACACATGTCCAGTTATTTCTTAGGATCTAAAAGGAAGGTGTAGGATGCAATTAATTAGGGGTTCAAGCACGTAGTGCTGAAACCCTATTGTAAAATTGTATATATTTTATTTATTTGGAATCCTTGGGTCAAAACAAACAAAACTGCTTACCGACGGATTTTCTCTACGAAGTCTGTTTTTTCCGCAAAATTGAGTTATGTCCAGAACCTACTATTGCAAACTCCTCATAGGCCGTTTGTCCGATTAGCTCAAAACATGACATGTACCATCTAGAGACAGTCACAAAAACTTATCAAAAGAATTTCAATCGGTGATTCACAAGTGAAACAGGAAGCTAAAACATTCAAATAGGTTGGTGCCACTTTTACTAAAATGGCTATAACTCCTGAACGGAATGAGATATCTTCACCAAACTTGGTACACGTGTACGAGCTCAATCTTTGGTCAAATTAAAAAAAATTGCGGAGCTTGGCCACCTGGTAGCGCTATTAGAAGGAAAAACATAAAAACAGCTATAACTACGCAACCATTAGTCCAATCGACTTGAAGCTTGGTATGCAGTGTCTTTGTCCAAGGTGTTACAAGGTTCTACGTGGACATTCGCGTATCTAAGAAAACATGGCTGCCATTAGCCAATGAAATTTAAGCACCAATTAGACAAGGTTAACGGAGGCTGATCGGAACGAAACTCGGTGGGCATGTTCGACTCATGGCCCTAAAGGTCTGTAAGAATTTTGAAAGAAATCTGAAAAAGATAAAATACAGGTGGGAGGAAGAAATCTGCCACTAGTTGGCGCTAATGAGTTTTATGCCTCTGTAATCGCGTGGTGTTTCACACATCCACACAATATGTATATAATTTGATAGATCTCCTCATACTGGACAACTTTGCTTTAAGAACCATTGCTGTCAACCAAATTGTTCATTAAATATTAACAATTAATTTAAAAACCTACTTTTGCAAACTAGTCCTAGATGTTTCGCTCAAATTCATTCAAACTACTGCACCATTTCTCATGATGACAGTCTAGGTAAGGGGTGCCCAACCCTGCTCCTGGCAATCGACTGTCCTGCAAAGTTTAGCTCCAACTCTAATCAAAGACACCTTCCTTTAATTTTTTAAGTGATCCTGAAGACCCTAATTAGTTGCTTCAGGTGTGTTTGATTAGGGTTGGAACTGAACTTTGCAGGACAGTCGATCGCCAGGAGCAGGGTTGGGCACCCCCGCTCTAGATCAATAATTATTAAAAAAAATAATAATTTTGTCCTTTGGTTAGCTATAATGGGGTAATTTAGAAAAGGGGCATGGCCAAATATACCCAAAAGTCTATAAAACCTAAACCAAACTCGGTGAGCACACTTGGTGAGCACATGCGATAGATGATTCTCAACAAGCATGCAAAGTTTCATGGAGATCAGACCATAGGTGGCGCTATAACAGTTAAAAAGCCTTCAAAAACACAATATTTCTATGGTAAATTACCTCAAATTGCACATAAAATTTTCATATATTCACACATACACTAAATCTTCATATCATATGATAGATCTGCTCATTCTGAACAATTTTGTCTCTAGGACCACTGCTGTCAATCAAATTGTTCTTTAAATATTTGAGATGATGGTTTTTAACAATAAAATCAGTGCAGTACAATTCTCTGGAGTCTGTAGGTCAATAATTATCAAAGCAATGTTGAACTTTTGCATTTGGACTGTTATAACAGGGCCAATGAATAATATGGTCTTTACCTACTGTACCCAAAGGCCTATAAATCCTAAAAGCAAACTTAAAACTCCACAACACTAAGTTAACGCATGCATAATATGATTCTAAACAAGCATGCAAACTTTTATGAAGATTGGACAAAAATTATGCAAGACTTTTATTTTGAAAGATGTGCGTGAAAACTGTTGACACTTCTGTCAGATGCCGTTTAAGTAAAGTAAAAAAAAGTCTCTAATCTCAGAAAAACAAACCTGCCAGACATTATACTGTGCTCATAGTGTGCATGCTGTATATCACTTCACTAAAGCGCAAACGAAACTACGAGTTGAGCATGCAACGTACGTGTGAAATAAAAGTAGAGTACCAATAAATCACATAACTACTTTGTGTGTTAGCTGGGTAGGATTTGCATTAAGGTATGAAATTCATTCTATTCTAGTGGTTGACTGATATATCGCCAAGGCCGATATATCGGCTGATATTTGGCATTTGTTCAAATATCGGCATCGGCCGATAAGTTTTTCTGTTTGGCCGATGTGTTCGAGGCTGAGAGTGGCAGCGCCTGAGCACACAGTGCTCACATTCTCCCTCTTGTTCGCTGTCTTCGTTCAGTTGTCTAATATGGACAAGTCTATCTAATAATCAGATAGAACTTTTAAACAAAGGAATTAAAATGTGTACAAAAAAGTATTATAACGATTGCTTTAATATTATTAGTAATAGAAAGGCAAACATTATAATACTTTCTCGTTTGCCATCAGCATTCAGCAAATACGCATTTATATCATTTAGACAAATTTTTGAATGACTAATGAACATTTAATTTCAGTCGAAATCTGAGTCGAATCTAGTTGAGATCTTGTGAAGTGTGTATTTGTATCCTGCATGATCGCGTGTGTTCTCTGGGTGACGGTCGGTCCGTGCGAATTGAATGTGGATAGGAGGAGAGTTCTGCTTGACTGGAGGCGCGCGATCGACAAACTTTAAACTTTTGATTTCAAATGATGCTGCTCTTTATGCATTTGCCCACTGCCATATTCACGTCATTTTCATTGCGTGCTGTAATGGGTAAAATGATTGTTTTACTTGCTTTATTTGAAAAAAAAATAAAAATAAAAAAAATCAGGTAACGGCAAGGTCCAGGCAGGGGCCCACAGTATCCAATAGGGCGCGACTCGAGAGCTTAATCCAGGTACAAGGCAGTGATCAGAACACGGGGAAACAGACAAGGCAAGACAAAGAAAACAAGACACTAGGCTCGGTAATGCAGCTAACACTAGGTGAGTGGAAAATGCAGAACAATACTCGGCAGTGAGAGAGAGAGGAAGTCCATGGCTTATGTAGCATGTCTGATTGGATTCAGCTGTATGTGTGTAATCAGTGCATTCAGCTGTGAGTGTGTAATCAGTGCATTCAGCTGTGTGTGTGTAATCAGTGCCATGTTGCTGGAAATGCAGTCCATGGTGATGTGTAACAGTCTGTGTGGTGTGAGAGTCAATGTAATGGGAGAATGACCTCTAGTGGCAATCGGCTTGAAGCCCACGGACCGGATTCGTGACACACACAAACTTCCCAGAATGCTGAGTGCCCTGTTGGTTAGTGTTTACTTCCTTTTCAATTAGATTTTTATTAAATATTTATTTGTGAAAAATGCTTTGTCTTCTGAAGTATAAGTATGTTTATTTTACACGTTTTTCCATTTTCAAATGGATTTAAAATTTCTTAAATATGAATTAAAATAAATAAAATTATATTGGCTTTATATACACCCTGCTTTCCACGATATCGGCATCAGCTGTCAAAATCCCCATATCGGTCGACCACTATTTTATTCAGGAGCAGTTTTCATTTTTCATTAACAGTTTATGTTAGTATTATGTACTCACTATGGTAACTGATGTTTCCATAACCCAAAAATGCCATGTTATTTTCACTTTGTGTTATTTTGTATATGTTTAAATAACTGTGGTGTCTCATACCAAATTGTATGAACAAAAACTAGTTTGGGACTGCCATTTAATAGCCTTACCTTATAGGCTGTTTATTCATCAGTATTAGTCATATTAGTGTATTTTATATGTGACCCTGGATCACAAAACCAGTTATAAGGGTCAATTTTTTTTTAAATTGGGATTTATACATTATCTGAAAGCTGGATAAATAAGCTTTCCATTGATGTTTGTTAGGATAGGATAATATTTGGTCGAGATGCAACTATTTGAAAATTTGGAATCTGAGGGTGCAAAAAAAATTGCCTTTAAAGTTGTCCAAATGAAGTTCTTAGCCATGCATATTACTAATTAAAAATTAAGTTTTGATATATTTATGGTAAGAAATTTACAAAATATCTTCATGGAACATGATCTTTACTTAATATCCTAATGATTTTTGGCATAAAGGAAAAAGCAATAATTTTGACCCATAAAATGTTTTTTTTGGCTATTGCTAAAAATATACCCAAGCGACTTAAGACTTAAGGTTTTGTGGTCCAGGGTCACATATACTAAAAAAGTGGGTCGTGACCATGGGACAAAAAAAAATTTTTTTTGGTTGGTGGGGGGGGGGGGGGGGTCTCATGTAACGCAGTTAAGAACCACTGAACTAGATGATCATTTACGGAAACGTTTACTGTGTCCCAAAGACCCCAATAATGTATGTGTAAAAATAAAAAGTAAAGAATTAGTCTTTTTTTTTGTAATATTACTGACTTAATCAAAAACCCTAGGCAGATATAATTAAAGACATAAGTCTGTCGGATCTGTTTCTGAGCTATTAAAGCAGTCTTGCGGTCTCTCAGTCTCCAAACAAAACATGGGGCTTAATAGCAGACAGCTGAATTTATTCATATACATTGCAGTGAAGATCGGTAGGCAGATCATATGAAATTTTCATAAATACAGGAAAGACCCCTGCAGTTAAATCCAACAGGAGTGAACTCAGGAGTTTCACAAAACTTTTTGCTGAATCTAAGCACTAAATCCTGTCAGAATGAATTACTTCAGAATATATACCGACGGCACACGTGTTTGGAGATTGCTCGAGAGTGAAGTTCATTACTGACTGAAGTTATGACTTGAGAATATTTCCTGCAACATTCTGAAGTGCCTCTCACACGGTCTTGATGTGCTGCAAGTTCTCAGAATCTTTCTCCACATCATAAGTGTGCTTTCACCGCAGACAGTAGATTTCATCATCTACTCTATCTTGCTTTTCATGAAAGCGCTACACTCATCAAATCTGAATGATGCTAACATGGTTTGAAGAGCCCAAACATCACTGTATAAGGCCTACCTACCACCAAAATATACTAAATTAAAAGAAATGATAACTATAGAGGAGTTGAACCCTATTCTCCCACTTGACATCCTGTTTTGCCGTCAGAAACACTCCATATAACAACAGAAGCAGGCAAGGCTAATCTCATTTAAACCGAACAGTGTTGAATAGCCAGACTATCTAACAGTAAATTCATTCACAAGCATAGTCTTCAGTGTGGGCTAGATATGCCAGGAATGCTTATATAATGTTTAACAGATATTTTAACCGCATATTATCTATTTGTGATACCTAAACTCTCAATGTATCTAAGACCACTTTGTAACAAGTAGGGTTCTCACAAAGGAATTTAAGGAGTCATTCTGATTAATGATTGAGTTTCCTTAACAGTTTCAGAAACAATTATTTTAGTATTTTTAAGGAATAAATATTTGGGGGAAAATGCAATTCTATTTCCAAATGATAATTTCAAATGATAATAAACAATTATTGCTGGTGTGATAGGTGTGTTTTCACAGAGGCAACATGCAGTCCAAATATAAAACCAAAATATAAGTCCAAATATAAAAGCAATATAAACTACTACTGATAAAATATGTCTTTAACAGCACGTCATATGAACAACCAGTCATTAATTACACTGATTCCAGTCTCACAGATATTTAGCACAAGCTGCTAAAAAGAACCATTAGAATGACTGTACGGTTTGGGAACAAACTCTTGCTCTATGAATTTAATTCACTAAAAAGAGCCAGCTCATATAAATAATTTAGTCTGTTTCACTCTGTTTATTCAGCAGCGGTGTTGCTCACTGTACGATTTGGCCATCTGAGCCCAATTTTAAGAATACTAAAAGATTTGATCCTAGGTCAAAATTTTTGATCGCTAGTTTGACATGTTCGTCAACAGTCAATTAATGACCATTGCGATAAAATGTTTGCTCCGAAATTTTTCCTTAGTGCAACAACAACTAACCACCACAGGGAAAATGTTGAAGAGCTTATAGCTGGGATCAAATACAGTCTGACAAGCAACAATTGTAAAGAACTATTATAAACCATACAGAGTGTAAGTCCAACACATTTTTTAACACACTCTCATGGCAATTTGTAACTATTTTACATTTGGTGTAAATACATTAGTGGCTAATTCATACAATATCATTCATCTTGTACATTTACTTAAAATTCTATTTTTTTTTTTTATTATTTTATCCAAATTATTAGGTGTATCCTTGCTTTTTTAAATAAAATACATTTCCTTACACATAACACTGTAGAAATTCATTCAAAATTGCCACCTTGAAAATTGCCTACCAAGAGGCCTACAGCAACTCTGAAGCAGTTGCAGGAATTTATGACAAAGAGTGGCTATTGTATGCATGTGCCAACAATTCACAAATTCTCCACAAATGTGGCTTGTAACGGAGGGTTGCAAGAGAAAAAACACTGCTCAAGAAAGGCCACATGCAGTCACGACTGAGCTTTGACAAAACACACCTTGAAGATTCTGAGGCAGATGAGAATAAAATTGAATTATTTGGTCTCGACATCAACTGATAAGTCTGGCGGAAATCCAATACAGCTCACAATCCAAATAACAGCATTCCTACAGTAAAGCATGGAGGTGCTTGCTAGAGTGTGCAGTAATATCTAGTTATGGGCGTGTTCTCTGCCAGAAGGGACTGGAAGACTTGTCAGGATAGAAGGAAAAATGGATGGGGAAAAATACTGTCAAATTCTTGAGGAAAATCTGCTGCTCTTTGCCAGTAAGTTGTCAATGGGAAGAAGGTTTACATTCAATGACCCAAAGCACACAGTAAAACAGAAAGAAAAAGGTGAATGTCCTTGCATGACCATGTCAGAGCCCAGACTTTAACCCCCGTTGAATATCTTTGGAATGACTTGAAGACTGCAGTCCAGTTCTGCAAAGAATAGTGGACAAATATTGCAAAGTCTAGATCTGCAAAGTCAGTAGAGACAGAGACATATCCCAACAGACTAAAGGCTGTAATTAAAGCAAAAGGTGGTTCAAAAAAATACTGACACAAGGGGGTGATCCTTTTTACAACTCAGTGATTCTGTTTTATTATTTTTTATTAAAAAAAAATTCTGACATGTTGGTGTTATATCTTTCACTTGGATGTTACGAGTTGCACTGAGTAAATACAGCTGGACAAAACAAAAGCTGTGTCCGTCTCCATTTCAGGCAGCAAAGCAACCAAATGTGATTATTTTAAAGGGGGTGATTCTTTTCCATAAACACACTGTAACTTTTTTAGGCTTTTTAGACAATTTTCTTGGCTTTTTACAGGCTGTATTTATTTATTTTGGATTAACGAGACACGTCAGGTTACAAGCTCAAGCTGTTTGTACAATATCCCTTGGGAACATCTGGTTCTATTGAGATGTCAAGCTAACGCACAAGTTTGACAGCCTCATTCCTGTATGTAAATTTAGTACAGGGCACCCTGAGACCTGTGATCTTGTTGTTCGTGTAATAGCGGTGGTGATTTCAGAAGAAGAAATCATTACTACAAAAGGTGCTCCAGCGTGCATCAAGTGAAGAGCTTCTTGTGGTCCTCTATCATTATTATTGAAAGGTTTTCATTGACATTTCAGGTGTCAGGGTTGGAAGAGTTGCCGTCTTGTCCTTCACAGAATGCAAATTGTTTCTGACAGACACTCTCACACTGCACCACTAGATCGACAGCAAGCCAAGGCCAAACACTAGTGCACAGCATGGATACACAGATTCAAGAAAACCAAAGCCGGAAAATAGATTAAAACAGCTTGGTCCCTCTTTCTAGGGCAGATGGTTTCTCATTTAAGTGTCGTAATCACATTAGACCGCTTGTGGACCGCATCATCTGTCATACTACATGTAAAAACAACACACTTTCATAAGAAAACGTCACTTGAGCTACTTTAACATTATACTGCAGTAACTCTGCCACTAAATCGTCACTCTGGTGCTGTAATGTGTAGTTTCAGAGGATTCCATTACTTGAACAAAGACCAAACTTTTGTAGTGAAAATTAATAGTATGTGTCATGATTTCCATGATTTCATCACTTCACTAATTAATCATTTATTATTTGTTATTAATGCCTGTTTACTGTGAAAAAGGAGTTTTTCTGGATGCAGCTTTAAAGATATCAAAGATAATATTCAATTACAAATAGTATACTAGTATAGTATAATAGTGTTACAAATAATAATAACTATATTCTATTGCTATTTTATTATGATATGTTTTATTGTTTTATTTATCTAACTGACGATATTCCCTTAGAAATATGCAATATAATATATTGGTATAATACTTTCCACACAGTTTTTCTGTTTTAAAATATGAAAGTAAAAGTATCATTAAATAAAAAAAATAAATTAATCAGTAGTAGTAGTACTGTAAAATGTATAATAATACAATTAATAAAGGTGTATAAATATGCCAATTTATAATATAAATATAATTTCGAACCAATTTTTGGGTACGGTTTACAAGTCGATAATAGAGTGGATGTTTGTTTTGTGGCTACGAACATGCTGGAAAAAATAGATGTACAATAATTACTCATAAAATTGCATATGTTATGTATAGGGAAAGAAAGCAACCACACCTGAGAAGAATCACATGTTCCTGAAATACATTAGTCTTCTTATTTGCATAAAATATGTGTGGCTAAGCATGCTGGATCCTCTAACTTAACTTCCGTGGAAACAAATCAAGTTTCATTAAAGTACGTCAGAGAACAGATGTCATTTAAGGAAGATAAACAAAATGCAAGCTGGTAATTACACCAAGATGAAAGATTATGCTGTTTTAAATTATTTATTATTATCGTCTTTCCAACCCCTCCATTCCTTCGTCATATCACAGCTCCTGTAATTATAACTCATAAATGAGACATGTGGATGTTTGTACTCTACACAAGATAAACCACAGCTCACCACTGATGCATCTGCTTAGTTTGTGAAATCATGAGTTCTCTCTTCGTCAGGAATCTTTGAGCTCAGACTCCAGGAAAAGATAAGTCACTATCAATTCATGCACGGCTGACTCCTCCTTTTAATGGAAGAACACATCAGTCTACTGTGGAGAATGAACTACTTCCAGACTTAGATAGTGAGAATGATGTGTGATCCTAACAGAAGTTGCACAGTGAGCTCTGATCAGGCCGTTTGATTCTGTAAGGCACAGCTTTCCATGTACAAGAAACACTTTGAAAAATACACTATTTATCTTTCCTTTTCAAGTCATGTATATGCATGACTGAACAGCACTGAAAAAAAGCATTCATAGTGTGGCAAGAACAAAAGATATGAGCTATTTTTATCAATCCAAATGACTCAGCAGGTAGCTGTACAGTAACCTCTCTCTTATTAAAACAGGTCCATTAAGTTCTAAATGCATGCATTAAAACAATTACAGGTCATGTTATTATGCTTTCTATGGCACTAAATGATCAGAGGCTCAATGAAACTTTCTAATGTTATGAACAGGGACTTGTCAAGAATGTTAGCTTTATAACAGGATACAGGATAATCAAATATCCCACCTGAACACTGTAGGATAGATAATTCCCATTAGCAGAGACATTACATGTAGTATATATATATATATATATTATGCAAATCATTGTAAATAAAACAAAGATTATTGTAATACGTTTTACAAGAAAATACCATTTCAGTTGTTGCTACTTCAGGGACTTTAATGATGTTGCATTCAAAATGCATATACATTAATATGGAGTTGGTCCCCCCTTTGCAGCAATAATAGCTTCCACTCTTCTGGGAAGGCTTTCCACAAGAGTTTGTAGTATTTCTGTGGGATTTTTTGTCATTCATCCAGTAGAACATTTCTGAGGTCAGGCACTGACACTCGATGGAGTTAATGTCTTGGTATGCTGAAACATTAATATTTCCCTTCACTGGAAGTAAGGGGCCTACACGGTAAAAACTGTAAAATGCTCCAGTAAAAAAGGTTCATGGTTAAAAAAAATAAAAAAAAATATAAAAAAAATAAAAAAAAATTAAAAAAAAAAACAAAAAATAAAAAAAAAAACAAAATTAAAAAAAAAAAAAAAAATTTTAAAAAAAAATAAAATACTAAAAAATAAAAAATTAAAAATAAATTAAAAAAAAATTAATATAATGGGTAAATTCCAAACTGTATTGGAATTACTGAATAACTGTATTGTATTAGTATACCGTTTTTGGAAGTGAAAAAAACTGTATAATTTACAGTGAATAACCGTAAATTGACATTCCCAGAATTCCCTGCGTTACATTTCAAATTTAATGTTTTTTTGTTGAAATAACTATGTTTCTTCTTAATTTTTTCTTATCAGTTTTATATATTAGGGTTGTGTGTTACACCTAATGTTGTTAAATGAATGTTTATTGCATTATTTCAGTTTCATGTGTGAGTACCATGATGTGTTTAGGTTGTGTAAATGCCAGTGCCCTTCTATATAGTTATATTTAAAAGGCCTGCTTGGGATGGACTTGGTTCACATGTGACTTTCTCATCACCACTGCATTTGGTGGTTATCAGTGGCTGTATACAAAGGTAAAATTAATAATTAAGTTACGATTTCAAATTTTTTTTTTTTTGTTGAAATAACTATGTTTCTTCTTAATTTTTTCTTATCAGTTTTATATATTAGGGTTGAGTGTTACACCTAATATTGTTTTTTTTTTGTTTCTTTTTATCGGAATTAAGAATGGTTATTGCATGATTCAGTGTCATGTCGTGTCAAACCACCATAATGAATTCGTGTTTAGGCTTTGTTGTAAATGCCACTGGTGCACCTTCTTATATATGTATATATATTTAAAAAAGATGCCAGTTTGGTTCATCATGGACTTTCTCATCACCACCTGCATTTGGTGCTTTTTTTGCTGAGTTCGTTATCAGTGTATTACAAAGGTACAGAACAGATTTCAGTACTTCAATAGGTTAGTATATTAACATTATATCAGTTAATGAAATTACGGTATTTAACTGTAAATTTATATTAAAACTGTAAAACCTAAAACGTTGCAACCGTATTTTTTACAGTAAAATTCCAGCAACCACAGCTACCATTTTTTTACCGTAAATTTTACAGAATTTTTTTAACAGTGTAGGCCAAACCCTGAAAAGCCCCATAGCCCCCTACCATATCCCTCCCCACCAAATATACAGTTGGCATATGCAGGTGAAGAACTATGGAATCAGCCCTGGTGTTGGAGAATTTACGCACCATGTGCCTCAGCACTTGGTGATTTTCCAGGTCTTCCGCTCGTTGCCGACTGAGTTGCTGACTTGTTCTGCCTTTCATATAATTTACCACCTGACAATGCGTATCTAGAAGGGATGAAATTTCACGAACTGACTTATTGTAAAGGTTGGCATCCTATCACAGTACCATGCTTGAATTCACTGAGCTCTTCAGAACGACCCATTTTTTCACAAATGTTTCACAACCTGAATTTAGAATTAAGACGTGGTTCCTAATACTTTTGTCTATATAGTGTAAATCTAATTGGACAAGATCTAACATGAACAGTTTCATTCTGTTCTGTGGGATTTTCTTTTTGCACAGCATACATCAACATTAACAATGTTTCACGTGCATTTCATACCTTGTTGGGGTTTAATGATAATTTAATTCAGTCATACAAAAAGTGCAAATGAGTTTTATTAGTGCCATCTGGATTTCATTTATGTCTTTTCTAAATATATTTGCAGTTTAAACAGGTCTATCACAATCAAAGTTTCAAGATAAATGAAAGTACCGTCTTATCTATAGCACATCTTACAAAAAAAAATGAATAGAGTTTTTTAAAGAAATTAATACTTTCATTCAACAAGGATGCATTTTAACTGATCAAAAGCTACAGTAAATACATTTAAATTAAATTAATGTTCTTTCTATTTTCTATTCATCAAGAATCCTGACAAATGTCACAGCTTTCAAAAAGACAGTATGCAGCTTAATTGTTTTCAACATTAATAATAATAGGCAAAGTTTATAGAGCACCCAATTTCAATCAAACTTTGGTATATTTTGCCATTTTTGCCATGTCCCTGAGTGCTACACTAACTTCTGATATGAAAAACTATAAATATATTTATATCTCTATATTTTCAATTTTTATATCAATTTCACACCCTCATAAAAGTGAACTGCAGATTCCTCACTGAGCAACGGCTTAACTTAAATGCTTTGTTTCCACCCTGTTCATTGTCCTGCAATTGTGTAAATAATCTAGCTAAAGTGCACACTTCTGAAAATCTGGTAAATCCTTTTATAGAAATATTTATTTAAATTACACAAGAATATTCATCTTTAAAGTGTATAACATTTAAAAGGTACTGCAGGAATGACCCATTTGTAGGCTTCTACTAAATTACATCTAGCAGCTTGGATTAATTAAGCCACCAATTTTCCAATAAAATTTTGCTAAAGAATCCATCCAGTGGATCTTCAGGACTGTAGTGGCTTGTTAGAGCAGCCGCAGCTTGCCAGCGTGACTGGCTCAGATATAGGAGGCCATGTGGAAAGAGTCCATCAGTGGTCTCCTGTCTCTGTAGGTTAGCTTTCCTGCTAAGAGGAAGACAGCCCACAGCATGAGCATCACAGCGCATGGTGAAGGATCGAGGGGGACAACGTGAGAACGCTTAAAAATAAAAGTTTCTGCAGGCGGCTTTGTAACGTCGAGCAAGCTCCTTGATCTTCGACCCAGTGGAAACAGCAGTGCTGGATACAGCTTCTTCTCCATATGGGGTATATGTTGCATCGGAGAAAACAAATATATTGACTGTTTGTTATTGTTCTGAAAGCTGACTTTTGGTACAGTACAGTTTACTGTATTTATCATCTGTAGGCTTGTGCATCATATCATGCATCTACAATTGTAAACTTCAAAAAAATTTATATAAACCTAATTTAAAATGCTCATCAGTTGTAGATAAACTTTGAAAAATAAATCAAGTGAATTTTAGAAGATGAAGAAATATGACCTATTATATTAACTATTGTAACAATATTAAATAGAAAAATATTTTTACTTATTCTATTAATAGTTAACCATATTTATCTTATTATCTTAAATTTTGTAAAACATACGTTTTTTTTTTACAATTCAAACATAATATAAACAATTTATAATGCTCATCAGCTGCTGATTTACATTAAAATAATACAATTTAAACTTTTTAAAAATAAATGTTTTAATAGAAATATATTTTATTTCTGAATATTGTAAAATTGATTAAATATTTATCAGTTTTATGTAATATGTAACATTATAATCGTCTCTGAGTTTTCTTTAAATGCTCATGAGTTGCTGGTATATATTGAAAAATAAATTAATAATACATCTTTAAACTATTTTTAAAATGTATATCTTTAAAAATGTTGTAAATACAGTTTTATTATTATTATTCACTTTATACAAATTTTCCCCGTTTTGGCAAAAGAAATTACTCAAAATCATTATTAGTTTTTCCACATAAATCACTCACAATCCTCTAAAATGGCCTCTTCCCTTTGCTTCAGTATTTCTGCTTCACGTTTGTTTGTTTTTTAATCAGTGTCTCCACACTCTTACTGGCCAGGCGTTTGACTTGAAAAGCCGGCTGATGGTACACCAGAACCCTCTGCTCCTCCGGATGACCAGCCCTCTGTCCTGGCTGAGCACTGCGCTGCTCACAAATGTCACTCGTTCACACAATCTGCCAACTCTCTCATTAGCAAACATGACCTGGCTTCCATCACATGACAAACAACCCTGCGGGTCAGCGACCCCTTGCTAAAGATCTCCCACCTGCTCTGTCGAGAACAGACCTGCTGTGTGCACAAGTAATGATTATATGATTCAAGCTGTTGTTTACATCTACAGAATCTTTTTACTGTCATTTTTGTTCTCTGTAAAAAAAAAATGATGTGAAATTACATGGTACCTAAAGTTGTATTACAGTGTCCATAATTAAAGACTTAATAAAATAATTTGACGACTGCAGTTTGTTAATGTATTTCCAGTTGAAACAGGAAGTTTGGGTGGGACATACTGAATTAAAAATAAATAAATAAAAACAGACAATAGGCTTTAGTTACAACAAATTATTCAAGACTTGTGGCTAGTGGCAGGTGGTAATTATGGGGAGGGACATTGTCTTTTTACAGAGAATCTGATTGGACAAAAATCCATCTAGTGCAGGATGAGTCACCAGTATTATGTGACCTGTTTTCTTGGAAAATAGAAATGATGCAAAAATATGTAAATTTGCTAAAAGTATTTAAAGTGCAAATGTTACAGCATTCTGGCTTCAAATCTAACAGACACAGAATAACAGGCACAAAATAACAAAACTCAAATGTGGATAGCATGGGGGCCTTTAATGCTCACAAACACCAAATAAGAGTAAAAATAATAACTTTAGAAACTGTAACAAAATACATGGTTTTAGACCTTATATTGTAAGAATGATCATCTAAACCTCACTAACACTGATGACTAATGATTCAAGGACATACAGTTATGCACAAAATAGTTTTAGTAAATTTCAACTCAATAGAAAATTTACCAGATATTTATCTTATTAATGATTTTGCAAGTAACACAATCGCTTGCACTATTTGTCACAAATATGCAAGGTAAAAATGAAATGCACACACACACACTTATATATAATAAATTACATGTATATAGGCTATTTTAAAAGTAGTATTTCATATACTCAGTATGCCAAAGATTTAAATCATTTTAAATCAGCAGCAAAACTCTTTCTATATACACTTACACTTTTCTCCAATTCCAAACATCTGCTTGAAATCGCTGTGAATTTATGACTGTTTTTGCCTTCACTTCCATAATAAACAGTAAACGTGCAAATGGATCATTCATTTTAATTAGCGAAAGTTTACATGCAGCATGATTTATGTTTCAGAGTTTAACATCACCATCAACTGCTCTCTTGACTGTTTGCTATTTCAAATTACCAGAGCTGGCAGGGAGTTAAGAGCAGCCTGATCTCTGTGTGTGTGTGTGTGTGGGTGTATGACTAATATAAGATCCGAACCAGCAGTGTGCTGGAAGCATTTTTCTTCCACGCTCCTGCCATTATGAGGCCTCTTCACCAATTCAAGAGTCTAATCTAATTTCCCTCAGACTTGTAGAGCGTGAACAAGCCTCTGTGAAGCTTGGCATCTGAAGACGGTCTGCGACAAAGGCTCTGAGAATAAACATGAACGAGTGTGCCTGGATGTCTTGTGATCAGCGGCCATTGATCTATGTGTTCCTGGTATGAAAGCAGCTGAAAGTTTCCTTAAAGTTTTCTTCTAGTGGAGAACAAAACACTGTCTAGCGGCCTCTAGAGGTCAAGAAATTCACTACAACCTTCAGAAGAAACTTACCCCACCATATGGGTGGGAAGAAAGAAAACACGGATATGAACATTCTGATTATATATCTCAATCAATTTACCACGCAATTCGCTTCCAACATGTATACTATACAGATGCGGTGAGACCATGTGAATTTAAGAGCAGGAAGAAAATATTACGATCAATTTCTCAGATACCCACAAGCTATTTCCTTTGTGTTTTACCATGATAGATCCATGTACAAGCACACCTGAGATAGATGATATTCCATGCCACAGCACCCAATATTCCCATTTAAGTTAAAAGAGCAATATAGGTTTGCTCATATGACACGATTTGATATTTGCTCAGAACATGAAACTTAGCCCTGAATTTCTCGTGCCTTGTCTCCACAGGCTGGAGATTTAAAAGAGATCCCTTCTGCACCCATTGCCATAGTAACAAAATCTACCCCAATTTCAGCTCAAACACTCCCCTCTTAGAAAGGGTTAGATATCCTCTAATAAGGTCAGAATACGAATATTTGCTCTCATATTTATCATATTTATCTCCGGCAGAGCCCATTTTGTAAGTGCGACAGGCCTGTGACTGGGAACGGAATCAGTCTGTTAATAGATGAAGTGCAGCTGGAAAAAAGATCCTTTACGGCCCGGTATGTTATATCACTGCTAATGGCTTCTGACCTGATGGCAAACGAAATTAAGAGTACATTAATTAGGTGCATTCATTAGATGAACTAGGCAACTCTGGAGTCTGCTCATAGAAGTACTATTCAGCCAGTCATTAATTCAGATGTAGTTACTTTATAACGTCTAAATCATGTCTTTAATCATAGTTCCTTTCTTAAGTCTGAACACACATAAATGACTTCATTATAAAATCAAAATTAAATTTGCGTGGGAGGCAAACAGCAGGTTCTTGATTCCCAAAAGAACAAATATGACTCATTAAATGTTTGTTTTTTTTTTTTTTTTTTTTTTTTTTCCTTTTTTTTTTTTTTGATGGTAAGAACTGTGACTCCTCGCCCAAAAACACTGAGAATCATTATACTTCGCAACCAAAACTAAGAAAATTAAAGCTAAACACATGCATTGCTTCAAACAGTGGCTCTGGATGCAATCTTCCAATAAAATATTTATATATTTACTAACAAAAGAAATGCGCATAAGTGGAAGCGATTAAAGATTATGTGCAACATATCAAAGAGCTTTGTTTTTAACTCATTTTACATGAGGCTATTATGCAAAACAATACAGAGCAGCAAATATTTCTACATCTCTAGGGGCTGACAACACCAGTTTCCCAAGTTCGGTCCTAACTTCCAAAGTGATATAAAGTATTTCGAAATGTATGCAGAGAGTACATGAGAGGGGGCTTTCCTGGACAGCAGGGAAGCAGTTGAGTATCTGGATTAAAAATGCAGGGGTTCGGAACTAAGGATAAATCCTAGAACTCTGTGATTGTGAAGATAGCATGAAAAAAAGATGAGGGAGCTCTGGGACTTTTCACTGTTCACTGCATTAGTGGGGATTTTTCACTGGTGTTTTCAACAGGTTACATACTTAAGTGTGAACAGTAAGTGGTGACAAGCAACCCTCTTTATGAGCAAATCTTTTAATCGTTCATGCAACGATATGCCAAAACACTGATTCATTGAGGAACAAAACAAGCAACTTTGAATGAAACATTCACTCAGTTGATTAATTAAAAACGGTTTCATTCTGGAACGAAAGCATCATTAAATAATACAGTCAATTGCTTCATTCAAAACACTGATTTATTCAAGAACAATTTTTTTTGTGTATCATTTAGATACTAGTTTTTATTTACCATTTTGAATGTAATCATTTTAGGTTTTACATTATTTTCAGTTTTCATTTTAATGTTAAAGTTTTAGTAATTTTGTTATATGCTTTTGTCATTTTTATTAGTTTTTGTTTAGGTTTTGTGTTTTTTATTATTATGTTTACTGTCATTTTAGTTATTTTAGTCCATCAGGTAAAACTAAATGGAAGTGATAAATGTTGCCTTGCCAACTATAGCTGAAATAAAATAATCTGAAGGTTTTTTATATTTTATTATAGATCAGTAGGGCTGGGTAAAAAATATTGATATCTCGATTTGAATCGATTTTCATTTTTACGGAATGATTTCTTAAATCCCAAGAATCGATTATTCTACCCTGTTTTCAGTTAATGGACAGAACACTGAAGGGCACTTCCCATCCAATATATGGTAATAAGCATTGTGCTTTGGTACTTTTATATGAAACAAAGTCTCAGATTTCAAATCCTGTCCATTGTATTGCAGTATTCAAACAATAAATGCCATTTTGCCACTGTTTAATGTGGAGTGACAAATCGCTGTAGTGCCTCAGTTAAATAAAAGCGGCAGTGAGTAGCGCTAGTGAACTGATAATCTCCTCCACATACCAGTTTCAGCACAAAATAAACATGACTAAACATCCGAAGGTAAGTATAAAAGAAATAGTACAACTTTACAATCCCCAACTGTTCATGTATATCACTAATCAGTAGGCCGCCGTTCCATTACCCTTCAAATTGCGCAAATTGAAATTGTGAAATGAAAATACGCCTAATGGAAAAGCGGCAATTTCGCCAAAAAAACGCCCATCTATCGCAAAAAAAAGTTTGCGCTTGCCCATGAGGTGGTTTTTCAGGCAATGCCGCATTTTGGAGAAAAAGGAGATTAATTCGCCCAAAACGCAATGAGCCAAAGGCTTTTGTCGAAGGTACAGCAGGTCACATGGCGTATTTAAAAAGTCATATGATCATTCTTCAAATGTACTATAACCTCCAAGAAACACTTAAAACGTGGCTGCTCTCCAGTATAAGGGGATTTCCCTACCATTAATGCTTAGACAATTTACACTGCACACGTCTGCGGTGCAGTGTGGCTCTGATACGGCCACTGAAGCTGATTGCGGCCACTCAATGCTTGTGTTTATGTTTTTATACAGGCTATGATTTATTCCAGCCGCGCCACGCACGTTTCTGAAGCGGCTCTCTTTGCTGCTTCTGTAAAGATACACGCATAAGCCTCATTTGAATAAATATAGCCAAAATCCCACCAAATTCCGTTGCCATGACTTATCGCGAGAGAAAAAGTTAAAGTTTTAGTCGCATAACATTGGTTAATGGAAACGCCATCATTTCGCAATACTTTTTTATCGACAATTATAAAATATCGCCAAAGTTTTGTGCAAATCTGTAATGGAAACGCGCCTAGTGGTTGCAGTCGCACAAAGGACATACAATATAACAGCTTGTCTGTCATGATACAGCCCATTTACCTCCAGCAAAACATATTCGGTGACCAAAAACTCTATTGTACAGCTAGGAAAAATAAATGTGAGAGGACGGCGGGCATTTTGCGAATGTATGCCAAATATAATATAGTTCATTATAGTTTTCACTGCTTCTTCAGTTTAATTTATAATTTTGTATGACAGCCAAAGTCTTAATATAAAAAAACTGAAGTGAAGGTAGAAATTATTATTATGTAGGCCTAAGTGTAACTTTATTATTATTAAAAACTAAGTAAGTGTAATGTAAAAGTTGTATAGCCTAAAAAAATCTGTCAGTTTTATTAACCTTCAATATTACCTTCAATATTATAGTAATGTAGTACAAACTGACTCTTACAGCGGAGGTATTATTAGTAAGATAATTTTTTTTCCTTTATTTGCACCTGATATATATCCAAAATAATCGCTATTGAATCTAATCGAATCGAATTGGTAATCGAATCAAAAGCTTGTGAATAAGAATCGAATCGAATCGTGAAATTTGTGTCGAAACCCAGCCCTATAGATCAGTGAAATTTTATTTCAAGTAATGCAAATTTTATGTGACAGCCATAAACTGTCCAAAAACTATTCATTATGAACATTCAAACTGATTTGTAATCTACCAACAAAACAAAACCTTCTGAGAAATGTTTTTCCTCACAAGGATACTTGTGCTGTGTTTCCTTATATTAAATGGCACTTAACGACATTTTGTTATACAATAATAAATTCATATGTCTTTAAGTGTGGCTTAAGTGTGCAAACACTTCAAAATTCTTCATTATGAACAGTATTCATGATTCGTAATCTTTATTTGAAAAGGGTAATTTTTCTTTCAAATATATTCATATATATTTTTAAGTCCAGTGTGGCTTAAGTGTTCAAATACTTGCTGCTTCCCTTTATATTAAATATACATATAGAAAATGTGGATGGATAGATTAATAGCAGCACTACAGAACAGCTTAATTTGTGAGGTTAGAAAGGTTGAAAGAAGGGACATGGATGGCATCTGTTTTGTTAAATGATTTGTCCTCCCAATCATGCTCATTTTATGCGACGAGCACAGGAATATTCATGGCAGGGAGGCAATGAAGGGCCCTTCTGTCTTTCATTACATGCACAACAATGAATTCATTGGAATTATCATGGAAGCATGACCTTCATTTTCACCCCTGTGTTCATTACTGGCAGTGGCAGGGCCCATGCTCTGAGATTATTTCACACTGTATAAGAGTGTAAGCCAGAGTGGAGCGCACAGACCCCATCAAGAGGTGGCAGGCTGCGGAAAATGAATATGAAATGCAAAGGCAATTTCCTTTTGGCCAGATGACTTGGTATTCCTGACCAACGTTAGGAGATCAAGAAGTCCTATTAGCACACTCTAATAACAGCCCGATATGCATGAGAGGGAGGGGTTGACATTCTGACAAAGTTCTTTTTACAAAAGGGAAGTATTGCAACGGTACATGTTTGCGCTAAATGTTTGTTTATCTGTTCCCTCATAGACAAAGGCCTACAGCCAGCATTTTTGCGAAAAAGGCGAGCTTTTTCCAGAAAATAGTGGACAATAAAGTATTGTCGAGCTTGATGAGTGATATTCTTTAATACGGGATCCTGAGTTTTAGTTCAGGGTGCGAAATTACGAGGGGGCGGGGGGATGGGGGGGGGGGGAGGCGTTGAACCCCCTAAAGAAGGATAATCCCCCCTGATGCGACAGCTCAAAACTAGGGGGGGGGGGGGGGGGGTGGGGCATCAGATAGAAAAGTAGTAGCCTAAGAATTAATATGGAGATATTATTTGTAAATATTAATATTGGTATTTCTATAGCACTGACTGATTTTAAAAATACACTTTACAGCACTCATTCAAAGACATGCATTTATTGTTTGGACGGAGCAAGAACATCTGTCCTGAAATGCATGTGCAAATTCAGTAAAGAGAAAGTTTACCCTCTTCAACTTAATGCTGTAGAACTGAATTTACGGAGTAAACTATTTGCTAAAATAACCACAACATTAACAGCAACGCTAAAATACAAGCGTGTGGTAATGTTAGTCAGTTGTGCATGAAAGTTGCACATGTTACTATAACAAACACTGCGTGTTTTCTTTCATAATCATCATTGGCGTTTAGAAAGACAAAAATAGGTTACATAAAAGTTTTTACCTACAGTAAAAATTAAGATAAGGTGTGAATAATTACATTTTAGACACATTGTCAGTAATTTCGCCAACAAAAAATAAGGAGAACAAAAAGAAGGAGAACTGTTGTGCATCTCTGATCAACATACAGAATCCACGTTTTTAAACGAATCGACTGAATCAATGATTCAGTGAGCCATTCATAAAGGCAGTCACTTGCTTCGTTTCTGAACGAATCGATTGAATGAACGACTGAATTTTAAAAGTGTACTTAAGTTTAAGTCACTAGTAGACAGGAGCCACCACATCATAGGCGATTTTAGTTTATATTTTAGAGTATCGTTGCTTTTTTAAAATTATTTAATTTCACTAGCCATTATTACATTTGATATTTTTGTATGTTGAATTAAAATATTTATTTCTAAAGCTACTTTTTTGTAATGCCTAGGCAGTGTTATTTTTTAATTAATTATTATCTTTAATAACAACTTTAATTAATCTGCACATGATGTGCATGCTAATTAATTAATCTTATTAATTTGAGATAATTTTGAATAATTAATTGGCACATTATGTAATTAATTTAGATTTTTTTAACATCAATTGACAGCCCTATTTAAACCATAATAACTTACCCCACTGCCCCCAAAAAAATATTCGACCCACCACCCCAATGATCACTGTGTAATTCGCACCCTGCATTGGTTGGCTGCTTGAGTTGGGCTTCTTTGAGCCAAAGGTGATATCTATCAAATGGCAAAAAGAGTATAAACTGTAGGATGGGAGGAGAAAAAAAAAACAGAATGAGGGACATGGACAACAGAGGACCTTTCATGGACAGACTCCCAGACGGAAGCTATTCCCCATCTCTTTAGAAAGTGTAATGAAGTGAGACTGAATCAAAGAGGTCCAATATTATGCCTGACCAAATGGATTGCCTTTGCAATGAACAAACTGGGGACAAAGATGCGTGCTTGGAAATACTATGTTTTCTCTTTTTTTCTCCTCAAGATTTTGGCCCTGGCTGCATTGCTGCTCAGGTTTTGGCCCCGGGCCCCTCAGTGAAGTCATAATCATTGTCTGTCCACCTAATCATTGTTGAAGCTTAATTTAACATTGTTCTTTTCTTACTGCCGAGATCACAAGTTTACCGTAAGATGTGCTACATCGTGAGTGGAAAAATAAGACCAAGTGCACACAAGACAACACGTTGTTGAAATTGATGCAACTAGTCATAGCATGTCTCAAGAGTATTTGATGATGCTGAAGCACACGGTAAGCTCGATGTGATCTGGGCGTTTTTTGTTGCAGATAATTGCAGATGTAAAATAGGAAGAAATACCCACAACTTTTCTCACAATTCAGAGCCCCCCCCCCCCCCCAAGTCAGAATGCGAAATATACTCCTTATTTAGTTTTTTTTTTTTTGAATTTTTTCTTGTAATTACCAAGTTCTATATATCAAAAGTTCTGACTTTTTTTCCTTGTGCATTCTGAAACATTAACATATCACAATTCTGTTTGCTTATGCTATGAATCACAAAAATAAAAAGTTAATTTTGACGTTATATTACATCCCAGAATGCTTTTCCACCTCACAAGTTCTGCTTCATCTCACTATTCAGAGGTTTCTTTTCAGAATTGCCAAGATATAAACTCAGAAATTGAAAAATATAAAAGATCATGACAGTGTGAGATGAAGTGTCACTATTACCCATTTATAAAAATTTTATATACCATGGCAGAGAACAAGTTTCCAAATTTATATTAAATCAGTAATTCAACAAAAATGAAAATCGCCGTCATTCCAAACCTATATTACATGATTCTGCTACGGAACCCAAGAAGGATATAGTTGACAAATGTCTCTGTGCGACATCTCTGTCCTAGAAAAGACCCAATGTTGTTTTGGACCCTACTGACTTTGATTGTATTGAAAAAAAAAACAGAAATATTCTTCTAAATTCTTCTTTTGTGTTCCACAATGTCTTGAAAGGAGTAAATGATGATTGGATTTTCATTTAAACTGTCTCTTTAAACCATAAAAGGCCAACGAGCTTTAGATTTTGTAGTGTGCGCTTGGTAACAGGAAAGTGTGTTTTGGTCATCTTAGTGGACCTACTAATACACTAGCATCCATAATGACATTAATTGGCAATATATTTTGCTCTACAGGCTGATAGCAGCAATATATACCTCTCTTATGTAGACAGATATTGATTCTCAAAGGGGAGAAACTGCGTCACTGCAGGAGAAGAAGCTGCTGATGAAGCTGTCCTGGATTATCCCAGCCTGCCCCTTTTGTCTGGTGAAGACAAAGTGCACAGATATACTGCCAAGTGATAAACAGACCGGCTGTTTGCAAAAGTCTCAAGTAGTGTGATCATCTGCATTACCAGATAAACTAAGGCAGGAAGCTGTGAATGCCTCCGGGCAAACAGTGGCAGTGCTAGACTGAAAGACAATTCAGATTCATTTTGTGCACATAATCAATGCTCTTATGCAATTGACTGATATCGGGCATTCTATGCAACAGGTGACGCTGCATGTTTGATAGGATGATATTAAAGTACATTTTAAACTTAAATAAAAGAGGAGACTTCGCTTTAGTTTGATGATCTCATTAAAACATTTTTATTTATTAATTTATTTTAAATTCATGGTAAAAGTAATTACTTTAAATGCAACTTTAAAGTCACACATTGACATTCATTTTATTAATTAAACACAATAACAAGGAGGACTTGGAAACACCCAGGAAGTGACAGGCCAAAAAAAAAAAAGGTTTCTGCTTACCATCACAGGAATAAATTGCATTTTAAAACATATTAAATAAATGTCTATAATTAAAACAAATTTATGGCACCTTTTTTGTAGAGCAACCCTGTACTAATGATTTAGGTCATGCGATCCGCTGTGAAATAATACTGATTTCTCTGCTTGAAACCATATTAGGGGTGCAAAGGTACACATAACCGTACTGAAAAGTTTTAGTATGGGTCTTACCCAAAACGCACGTTAACCATGTTTACCAAACTTCTGAAGTATTACAGCAATCTGGGTTCAAGACTGATACTGTACATGTAACTGATTTAGCCCCATTAACAGTCTGTGTGTGAGAAACATACACTTCCCTTGTTGGAGGTGGTAATCAAGGTGCCAACGACAAACTTTCGTAACATGAAATGTAAGCGAAGCCGCTGAGGAAAACACGTTGTCGTCAGTATTTTTAGGTGTTTTTCATTTCCTAGTGCTAATTGAAATTTTTGCAACTCTGTGAGCAGTAAAATGTCCCTCAAAGCCCACAGAGTTAATATTTTAAAGATACAGTAAATGGGATCCATTAAAACACCAGACAATAAGTTGTACCAGAATCGCTTTCAAAAAGGAAGAATACTTCACTCTGGTAAAGTCACTACATGTACGCTGAACGAACAAATCTCTGAAGTAGTGTATTTCTAAAGGCATTGTTTTTTTTTTTTTTTTTTTTTTTTTTGGTGAAGCTCAGAGGCAAAACGAGATTTTAAAGACATGTAAATCAGGATTATGAGATAACCATGTTTTTCTCATTTTCTGTGGAATGTCATATCACGTGGTGATTTGATGATAAATCTGCCAAATTACCATGAAGTGTCGAAGCAATACCAATCACATTATCTCCCTCATATTACATTCATGACATACAAAAGCGGTGAACCCAGGGGCAGTCATGAACCATTATACGGCCATTCATCATTCTGAATTTGCATTGACCAAACGGGTTACAAATGTTCTCTGTGTGTTCTCCTTGGCTCCTTCCTCATCCTCAACGGCCTTAGTAAAATGGCAACTTCACAAGCCATAAGGATGTCACTGAAGTATCACTTGTCATTTGTAAGTGATGGCAAGCAGAGTTCCCATACAGTTCAAAGAAGATTGATGATTTCAGCACTACTGCAGCAATGCTAAAGGTCACACCAAACTGTCTGCACCATAGCATTATATAAAAAATGTTTCTATATGGTTTTATATACAATTTAAAAAATATTTAATTATACATTTATAATAATAAATAATAATAAAATAATAAGCAATGTTTGGGGTGGTAAGTTTTTAATGTTTTTGAAAGAAGTCTATTATGCTCACTAAGGCTGCATTTCTTTGATCAAAGAATATACAGTAAAAACACTAATATTGTGAAACATTTTTCTATTTTAATTGTATTTTTAAATGCATTTTTATTTCCGGCAGTCATACTCCACGTCTCGTATAACTGATCCGTAAGAAATCATTAAAATCTTATTGGTGCTCAAGGAGCGTTTTATTTATTATCAAAAATTTATAATATTATTAGGCGGACCAGAATATTCGATTATTCGAATATTCGTTCGGTGGGTTGGCATTCAATTTTCAATTTTGAGATTCCAATATTTTTTTTTTTTTTCGAACACCAATTTTAGGCAATATAGAAATCCTGGCCAGGACGCGTCCTGGGAAAATGGCACGTATGGTCACCCTATTATAGATGCATTGTGCTTTTTCAGTGTTTCAATTCGAAATGTATTAGAACCAGTCACAAATGCACTATTGCCGGCCATGGTCTTCCCACACTCTTTACAGTAAATGCAGTGCATTATATTATCGGCTTTACTGTATCTTAGCCAGAGGAATTGGTCAAGTCACTCTCTTCGAAATGTATATACTTTCCCCCTTTTAATTTCAGTGGGCTCTGGCTCGGACTCGATCGTATGTGGCTCATTATCTAATGCCATCTCCGGACCAGGGCTTGACATAACCTGGGAGGTTGATGGCTCCGTGTCAGAGTATTGGTTATGATTTTTGGACGGATCAGGCCTTAACTTAACATTCTTAACGAAAAAGTTGTCAATCGTTCTTTTCATATTCTCTCATCATCCGCGGCTACATCCACTCTGTTTATCTGACGGGCCTAGGCTACTCACCTCTCTCTGTCTGTGACTGCAGCACACGCATTTTCTAACGTACACACGCACAGGAATATCTGGACCACGGCCAATCAGAGGGGGGGTCCGCTCTTCACTATCTCTGATTGGTTTAGACCACGATATGGGCCTAATGTGTGTCTGTTGTTGAACCACAGGGAGACTTTCATAGTCGTGGAGACTTTTCCCCCTCGAACAGATGGTCGCACCGGTGCGACCTCAGATTTTTTTTAGTCGCACCAATGAGCATAGGTCCGACACTCTAGAGCCTTCAGTCTGTGTTCATTGAATTTATTTAATACACGAGTTCACAATTTGAGTTGAATTACTGAAATAAATGAACTTTTCCACGACATTCTAATTTATTGAGATGCACCTGTACAACAATATAAAAAACTAACATGAATTTCAGAATTGCTCAATGCCACATAACTGCTTACACTTGATAGTAATCTAGAAATGCTATAGAATTCAATTTTTTTGTTTAATTCTATTCTATTTCTAATTGTTATATAATTATTTATTCTAATTATTATATTTCTAATTCTTTTTATAACTTTTTTTAAATTCTAAAACCTTGTTTTTTCCCTCCATTTAAATTGTTCAAGTAAAGCTATTCTAATGATCACATTGATAAATAGCAATTATTTAATTAAAATTAAATCAAACTAAAACTAAATAATTAAGTATTTAATTTCATAATTTGCCAATGTACGATTTCTGTCTTACAATGGACCCACTTACATTATTGAGTCACACATGAAAAAATCACATTCCATTGAGACAAACTGAGGAGCCCTATGCAGCCAGCTGCGGTCGTAAAACTCATGCAGGGTCAGTGAGGTGTCTCAGCAGTTCCTGTACCATCTAGTTTATCGTCTCAAGAGACTCAAATAAAAACAGTTCTTAAACCCTAACTCAAACTAGGATACAAAACTATCTTTGTCTTACGGGCTTTCAAGGACCAGATGCATGATACCCATGACCATTTAACACATAAATTAATAATCTGATATACATGGAAAGCGGGGACCGATTAAAGAGCTCATTGTCAGCAGAAGAAATGGCAGAGCACACAACTCGTGAAATGGGCATGACCTCAGGGACACCTCCCCCTTTCCCCCCTTGCATTCCAAAAAAGGGACGCGAAACGACAAGCGTCAACGATTCACAAATTAATAGTTGTTACTGTCTATATATGTTCTATGTTGACGTGTTTCATGAATCGGTACCACTTTGATCGTGTTGTGCCGTTTTGGGAAATTAAGGTTATTGAAAATGTGTTGTCGTATGGGACGTTTGGATCTTGAACGAAATGGACGGACAAATTCGGAATGTTCGAAATGAAGTAACTTTAATAGTATGTACAATGAATTTAAAACGAAACTTTATAGAAGTATTAACAAGACTTTTATAGATGTCCGCATGTGATAAAAGTGAAGCTTCGTGTTAAGGTATGCACGCCCCGCCTTGCATCAAGTCGATTGGAAGAGCGCGCTGTGGGACGGACTTGTGCCACAGGCCAAAACCCCACTGCAACACAGATTCAATTGCTTCTCGTTGTTTACTCTCTCGAGTGAAGGCTTTTACCGCTTGCTCTCCCGAACGCTGGCTCTTTGCCACTTGCTTTCTCGAGCAAGGCTTTGTCGCCGTGTGGAGAGTACTCTAATTTGTGCTCACAAGCTGAACCATCAGGCAACCGACCATCAGAACTCAAACATCTCAGTTGAAGCTTTTAGCAGGATTGCTGAAGCCTCTTCCGTAACCCGGCAACCAACCAATCCAAGAGGGCTTCCCCAAAAGGACGTCATCCAAACGTCATTCCGGCGCCAGATCAACAGCCAACAGAACGGATCCCCATCAGTAGCCGAGGAACGACTCAGCTTTTAGCTGTCACCCACAGCAAAAGCAAGACAAACAAATCTTCTATTGCTGAATGACGCTGGGCTTTTTTTTTTTTTGTTGGAGTAACCGTCAAGCTCAGAACTATTCTCGTGAATTCTCTCAGGCTGGAAATTTAAACCACTCGGTGAAAACGAGTTAGAACTGTTGTGAAACTTAATGCACCTCATTAACTCACTCCTGAACTGTCTATGTGTGTGTGGCAATGTGTGAGTGTGGGTGGGATGTTGTAGCTTAGTTTTGTTGTAATCTAGAATAGCCAATAAAATTAGTTTTCATTTATAAAGAATCATTGTCTGATGTCGTATAATTTTACAGTCAAACCTTGCCAAGATCACGTTACATCACTAGGAGCTTACAAATTATCATAATTGTATTAACCCGTGGCCAGGGAGAATACAGATATTCAAATTCGGAATATTGCAATGACAAGTAACGTTTCGGCTGGCCGAGTAGATGAAAGAGGTTAAAATAACAAATTTGAAATCGGTTTAATCAGGTGGACTTCGAATTTTTCAGATCCGAGTCCTTTCAAAACCTGTGCTAGAAATAAAATTAATGATTAATTACCTTATCAAGAATTAATGAGTTAAATTCCTTACACCAATAAACCACAAGGACTGCAGGTATCCTTAGTTCCAACCATGAGCATATGAGTAATTGTACTAGTGTCACGGGAACTATTTCTATCAGCTTCAAATAAATTCTATCAGTGGCAATAAATGAAAAGACGCAGTCAATCAACGGAGGGAATCTCATCAGACATAAAAAGCAATTAAAAGTACCTGGGTCGTTTCGAGTGAGTGAATGCTCCTGAATTTTAATGCCTCATCATGGACACCCCTAATAATAACAGTACAATACAACAAAAGCAGGGTGCAATCAGCTTCTTTTTCCCCCCCAATACAATTTAGCTTTGTCATCCCTTCCCTGACACAGATTGTGTAATTTATGTTTACTCAATGGCTTTCATTCTAAAACTTAATCTGCGTGAACTCACCAATGTAAAGTTATATTAGGTCATTTTAACCGGTTAACATACGTAAGAATTGTTGACGAGTAATACAACGGTTTTTTTTTTGTAAAAACGGTTTAAAAACGTAATTAATTATTTATTTTACGTAATCTCAAATATTGAAAAAGGTGGGTGCATGGTTTTAAAATACGCTACGCGTTTACAAAATTTTTAGGGGAGAAAAACAAAGTCGCATAGCCATAGTAGGCCTATAAGTGATTTTATTATTTCATTCAGAAATAGGTGATGCGGCGCGAAAGTGTAAAAACTATAATAAAACAGTAAACAAATCCTTCAATTAACAGTATTTAGAGGAAGAACAATTAAAACTATAAGAAAGATATAGCAATATAACCTCGTCACACACGCCAAACTAATTCATAGGCTAAAACGGAAACTGAAACCAACGTTGGGTCCTCATTCACCCAAAACTCAAATTGTACGTATTCACGGTGTCTTTGCATGGCAATTATTATTATTAGTACTTTACTCGCGTTCCATATCATGTTAAACAAAATGTTGAATAACATCAAGGCGGTCGGTGGACTGTGATACACTTACCGGCACAGATTTTACTACAGTTTGCTTTTTTTTCCAATATGTTTGAATGAGATTTTTTGATAAGAAAGGCTGTGCATGTCAAGGTTAGCAACGTATTAACTGTGTGCGTGCACATCACTTGACTTTTTTCCTCTAACAGTGGAAGAAACTCTCTTTAGTCTAACGATAATCGGAAGGTAAAATGTTTGACTTATTGTTACATTCACATAAATACTAGGAGGTGCCCCGATCAGGGATTTGAGGCCGATCAAATCATGAGCACAGACAGCAGTATACTGCCCAAGAGCGATCCCGATACCATCTTTGTAAAGCTTTTTATAATTTATAACATATTTATCGGAACACTCAATCAGGATTTTAGAAGGTATGTCAGGGCCTGAATTGAATTTTTGAAAATGGGGGGAATTCCTCTTAGGTGACTCTTGTGAGAGGGAAAGCAGCACGGACTGTGCTTTCACAGAAGAGTCCGCTACTGATCCATGGCTGTTTACCACAAACACAACATGTATCCATTATTTTGATTTCAAATCCAAACATTGTCACTGAAAATGATTTTTCAGCATTGCAATTCTTTTTTTACACAGGACAGAATACAATCTTTCACAGCCATGTTTAAACACAATAAATATAAGCAACACATTATTCAATGCTTTTTACTTTTGCATTTACTTCTAGATGTATATATTAAGTTGCTCAAGCAAGTGGCAAAACATTTAAACTACTTTTCTTACGTTATCACAAACGTACCATTGACAGAAATAGTCAGCTCTACTGCCTTTCCTTTTGCATTGAAATCTTTATTACAAGCAATCCTGCAGTTCATAAAGAACTTTGTTTTCCTACCTCCACGAGTGCATCTATTATTGCCTTGTTCATCTAAAAGTGCTCTTTCCCTTTAAACCTAGCCAAAAAGCCATATGTTGACGGAAACAAGGACTGTAATTCTATGCATTATGGGTAAGTACTAAATTACTAAAATATTTAGTGCAAACAATGCGCTGTTACTTTAATTCAGCGTTTGCAGCGCAGCAAAAATAGACTCTGTGTGGAAACGATCTCTGCTCTGCTGCAGATGCACCGCTCCTGAACGCACTGCCGGAACCCGCAGCCGTGTGCAGTGAACGCTGTAATTCGTTAACATGAGCGTGGAAAAAAATATGCACCACGTATGCACTGCAAACGGAGTAATGTGAACTTGGCATTATGTGTGTGCGCTGCGAGTGTCTCCAGGACATTATAATTCAGCATTATAATTATTTCACCTGCACAGGACAGAGACCGAGACTGTGCCGCTGCATGTCCTGCCAAACCTTCTCATGGCAGGCGCGTAATCAGCTTGAGATCGTTTTTTTTTGTAGATCAGCCTTTTTAGAGACCGATCAATCATCCCAACGTGATTATCAGCCGATAATGATCGGTAGCCGATCAATCGGAGCACCCCAAATAAAAACAAATCTTTGTGCTTGTGTAACATAAGCCCAACGTTAAAATAGGATGTGACGCTTTCGGCCATATGTTTTGCTTCGGCAGAAACAAAAAATAATTTTTTTTTTAAAAAATTAGCTAGCTTTATGGGTATCTCCGCCGCAGAAGCGCTGCAGGTGCGTGATGAAGACCATGTGATCCTCATGTTCTGTTGTTTGCGGCTTTTTGGCAGTAAAAAACAAACAAAAAACACCGTGAAGAAAGGTTAGTATTTTTTAACAGGGCACCGGGGACACTTTGTTCTAATTAATTCAATTCTAATCTTTCAAATAATCGTGTAAAGTTAACGGTAACCCCCCCAGCGTCGGTGGGAAAAATAAACACGAAATGAACATCCTAGTTCATTAATTAGGAATTTATTTATCTTCTGCCTTTGTGTTTGCCCTCCCAATGCTCATGGCTTTTCAATTCAAGGAATGTGTGAGCTTAGAGGAATACATGTATCTAAACGGTTTCATCCTTTCAGAGCAAAGGTGGCTAACCCCATTGCCAAACACGCAAAAACTCCTCACTGCAAAACTATTGTATCCACAAAGAATAAGTAACGAAGGATGACACCAGGATAAGCCAGCCCTGAAAGTTTGAAGAGTGGTATATGTTCCTTAAATCAGTAATAAAACAGAAAACGGAGCAATAAACATCCACCCCAAGTATTAACTTTGCGATGGACTGCAGTGAATGGAGCAAATAAAAGCACCTTGGGTATGCACATTAGTGAGGGAGAATGAAATAGCTCATAGTTTGGAGAGGTTTGAGAGAAACTCAAGGGTTTTATGGGGTTAAAAATAAAGTCCACCCTTGGTGATCATGATGGATATGTCTATAGTAGCCTGAGCAAATAGCTTTGAGGTCATTTTAAACTAAAAGAGAGTCGGCATAAATGCACTTGCATCACAAATGGACCCGGGACCACAAACCAGTCTTAAGTCGATGGGGCTATTGTAGCAATAGCTAAAAATACATTATATGGGTCAAAATTTATTGATTTTTCTTTTATGGCAAAAAGTCATTAGGACATTAAGTAACGGATACATGTGCCATGAAATAGTTTGTAAATGGCTACTGTAAATATATTAAACTTTAGTAATAGTAACGTTGCGTAAGACTTCGTAATCGCATGCTAAAGAACTTAATGGACAACTTTAAAGGGAATTTTCAATATTTTATTTTTTTTGCACCCTCATATTCTGGATTCAAATGGGTATATCGGCCAATAGGTCATAGCTGTGATTAGACTGGTAACCATACAACAACGGAAGCAATTTTCAATGGGCAGAAAACTAACCTATGACTGGTTTGTGGTCCAGGGTACAAATGTGTTCCTCCCTGCACATATGCAAAAACAGCATGTCAACAGTATATTACATTGATTGCCAATAGTTAAAAATAACATTGTTCCCAGGTCTATAGACGTACTGGACTGATGCGCACACTGCAGTGTCTCATCACAACGGTAATATGGTTAAATTTTGACTAAATCTATTGTAAAGAAGTGCAGAGATTGATATTAAATAGGATTTATTATTATTTAGTATTACAGGAAAAGGAAAATCCATAAGTTAAGGTGTCTGAGAAGCATTAAAGAATATCAGTAAGGCCAGTATCAACTGTAGTCAGTCTGTATTTCTTTGTATTATTTATGTATTTTCTTGTGCTCTGCAGAAGGTATCTGATGTTTAATGAGCAGGATTGACCAATGAGATTTCACTTTGATTTCCCTTTGGGCAAGGACAGGGTTGGGCGATATAAAAACATTATCACAATAATTTCGCTCTTCTGTGTGCAGAAATAAATATAATTTTTGCATTACAACAAAAGGAAAACACAATCTGAGGTGTTTATGAAATTTAAAGAATACAAACAAGGTCTAGTCTGTATTTCTTTATAGTCTGATATGACAAAAATTAATCTAGAACTATCTCTGCCCTCATTATTTAGCTCGACACGAAAATCAGCATTGCTGGAGGCTATTCTCATGAAGCTCATTCATAGTGAAGAAAAAAAAAAGTTTCAGCATTTCTTGACTGCACTTACTGTCTGAGTGATGTAACTTTCTTATCAGCCCAAGTTCTCTCTACTTTTATTGTTTTTTTTATTACTTTCCACAGGCATTGAGGTAAAAAATTTACCTATAAGCTTGAGAATGTATCAACATAAGGCAGAAATTTATTCTAGATGTTGCGTTTAAATATATCTGTTGATTTCCACACTTTGTAGCATTTCTTCTTTTTTACCAGCTGTCGATGTGTAGATAAGAAAAATTAATCTACCCTTTACCAAAAGTGTTGTGAAAGATATATTTTCATTGCAAGTAATTGTTTTCCTCCTAATTATTTAAACACAAGCTTTAAAAAAATCTAACTCATTATCACACAGCGCTCTTGAATACTTGATTCTGATTTGTCAATCTCTGCATTCTGTGGTCAATACTGAATAATGGTGCTAAACTCTAGTTTTATGTCTACTGTTGTTTCACTTTGCAAAGTCTTTCATCTCACATCAGAATCTTCAGCGCCACGGCAAAAGAAATCCAATTTTACCTCAGCTAGGAATTTATGGTAAGAAACATCTTTCTGTTGATTTGTCTGTGTTGGCTGCTCACAAAAACAACATACAACACGACCAGTGTAGTCCAGTTCATGAACAAATTATCCTTAGGAGGTGGTTCTATTAATACGACTAATGGCCCTATGACCAAAGTGTAAATAAAAGAAATCGATCACATGTATAAAGGCCATTATAATTATCAGCTGACTGTAGCCTACTGTATATTATCCAGTTCATTACATTGATGCTTGCTTGCTAAATAAATAAAAGACACATTATCCTTTCATGCAATACTAGTACATGAAAAACCATCAACGTTCTTGAAATGTCCACAAAATTATATCCAGTCATCAATTGTCCTCCATTCAATAAACACGATGTTTATACAAGATTTATTTTCAGGGAAGGATTAGGCTACTGTATATGTTTGCTCGTTTGCACATTCCCTACACATTGAAATTCAGAAACAGAGCATAGATAAGCCCAGTCAGTCTATTAGTGAAACCTCAATACTAGTCGATCCGAAGAATGCGCATGTAATCCATTACACAGATAATAAAGAAAGTGCCATGTCATATTTGCTAGGGTCTAGCTAAGAACCCAGAGTCTAATGTCCAACATTTCAATAGCAGGACCTCTATTTAAATTCAGAGGAATGGAACCAAATGCAACCAGCAGGATTATTAATGATGTCAGTTTACCCCTGGTGCAGCAGTGCACAATAAATGATATCCCTCCTTCCTAATTTATTCAGCACAGGCTCCACAGTGGCCCGCTGTTTAACACAACATGGATGGCTCTCCCCTGGCTTACTTACAGCCCTCTAATAAAGGTCATTTTTACCTGCTGCATGCGGATTGAATTTGACTTAACATTTTCGGCTCACAACTCTGTGGCAGCGCGCTACTGGGGACACTAAGTGAAAATCGATAGCACGGGCTAAATAAGGTTTAAATCAAGCTGTAATATCTATAATAATTCACCACACCAGGCCAAATTATCCAGCAGAGATTGTAGTAGGGTGAAATATGCTGAGAGTCGGTTTGAAATGGTCTCCCAGTCAGCAAGTGATTGGAATAAATTGGCATGGGAAGATGTTCGTACTGTTCAAACATTATGTGAGATGAGAGCAGAGTCCTCTGAATGAAGGCAGCCTCAAAGTCAGGGGACAGTTTGATTCAAAGCTATTTATCTAGAGATTGTATCCTATCCGCTCTATAGTCTAGAAAACTTCAGAATCCTGGCACTCAGAATTACCCAGAAAGTGAATTATGCAACATTTGATGGAGGTGGAATAGACATGTCCCCAAAGTAATGACGGCTAGGTCTGTCGCGATAATTAAATAATCGAATCGCGATTATTTGATCTAACCGCGTTTTTTTCAGACAACCGCAATTATTGTGCTTTTTATGTGAGACAAGGGGGAGTCATACACCAAAAGAAACAGAAGAGCACCAGTTTGCTTTTCATGCAATGTATAGCCTATACAACAGGGCTCCAGACTCATTCTTCCCATTGGTCGCTCTTTTGCTACAAACTTTCTTAGCTGGTCGCACGAGCACATGATTTGGTCGCAATATTTTTGGTATTATTCAATGCATGCTGATGAACTTTTATCATAGTTTATAGTTATATGGAAACGAAAGTGGCGAATTCATGATCGTGTTGTCACCGTTTTGCTTACATACAGGTGCATCAATAAATTAGAATGTCATGGAAAAGTTCATTTCAGTAATTCAACTCAAATTGTGAAACTCGTGTATTAAATAAATTCAATGCACACAGAATGAAGTAGTTTAAGTCTTTGGTTTTTAATTGTGATGATTTTGGCTACAAAAACAAAAAAAACAAAAACCCACCAATTCACTATCTCAACAAATTAGAATAATTCATAAGACCAATAAAAAAAAACATTTTTAGTGCCTTGTTGGCTTCTGGACAGTATGGTATGTATGTAATGTTATCCTACTGGTAGGGGCTCCTTTGCTTATTAATGCCTCAATTCGGCGTGGCATGGAGGTGATTCGTTTGTGGCACTGCTGAGGTGGTATTTAAGCCCAGGTTTCTTTGACAGTGGCCCTTCAGCTCATCTGCATTTTTTGGTATCTTTTTTCTCATTTTCCTCTTGACAATAACCCATCTGGTGAGTTTGCTGGCCAGTCAAACACACCAACACCATGGTCATTTAACCAACGTTTGGTGATTTTGGCAGTGTGGGCAGGTGCCAAAAAATCCTGCTGGAAAATGAAATCAGCAATCTTCAAAAAAGCTGGTTAGCAGAAGGAAGCATGAAGTGCTCAAAAATTTCTTGGTAAACGGGTGCAGTAAAGTTGGTTTTCAAAGAACACAATGGACCAACACCAGCAGACAACATTGCACCCCAAATCATCACAGACGGTGGAAACAACACTGGACTTCAAACAACTTGGGCAATGAGCTTCTCCACCCTTCCTCCAGACTCTAGGGCCTGGTTCCCAATGAAAATACAAAACTTGCTTCCTCTGAAAAGATGACTTGGACCTGTACGGGAAACAGGTCAATTTAGCTCAAGGGAATAATTTATGATTTTACAGGGAATT